>JAOUQZ010000017.1:17850320-17867190 GCA_028564935.1 Neosilurus hyrtlii
TCTCTCTCTCTCTCTCTCTCTCTCTCTCTCTCTCTCTCTCTCTCTCTCTCTCTCTCTCTCTCTCTCTCTCTCGGTGTACTTCAGTCTGGGTTACAAAGGGGTCAGTGGAGCTAAACATCTTCAGGTCCTCATCAGTCACTTGCCAGAACACATTTCATTCATGCTTGATTGCTTCACCATACCAGCGCTTCATCGGTGCACCAGATCAGCATTTTGCAGTCTGTAGTAGCCAGTAATAATTTTTGTTTCCCTATTGGTAAATGGACGCTCTTTATTATTATAAGGCGGTATGTACATGGCAACAGATAGTTGTATTTAGATTTTGGTGATTCAGCTGCTTAAATTAATTTTCAGCACTTTCAAAAAACAAAAACAAAACAAACCAAGGGACAGAAAATGTTGACTGACAAAAGACCAATAAGTATTTGCATAATCAAACTGTAGTACCTTTCCTGCTGTATTGTTGTGCAGTGGTCCTTGCTGTAATGATTGTATTTACACATTTGAAATTAGCATTAGGGCTTCCGGCCTCATTATTCAGCGGCTTATATCCTTGCACTAAAACATCATATCCGTATAAGGTCTTGTATTACAGCTTTGAAGATTCTGATCTCTTGACCTCTGTGTCCTTTTCATATGTTTAATGAAATAAAAGGGATTTTTGGGCAGAGAAATTCAGAATACACTGAAAAACTGGTACCTAACTGTACTTGTGCTTGTCATTACTGTGGGACATTTACAGATGTATGTTGCATGTTTTGCATGTATGTTTCACATAAAGAGTTTAGAGTAACTTGAAAGCACATAAGTGACATGGCTGAAGCATAAATGAAATAATATACAGATTTAAAAGCAGCGTTCCCCGTGACATTTTTGTGGGAAATATTTCTTTTATGTATCTCTTGTGACCGGGAGTCCATGGGAGCTAATTGGGAGCGCTCTCACGGGAGGGAGGCATGGCATACGCTCACTTCCCTGTCACTCACAGCGATCACCAGCCAATCATGGGCGTCTCTGAGCTCCTTCATACGAGGGGGTGGATATCGCTTTCCCTCCGAGTGTGTTAGACCACCCCCAAATACGCATGCGCAGCAGTTAGAAAAAAGGCGGGTGGCAGCATTGCATGTCACGGAGGGGACGTGTGCATGCTTACGCCCCTCCCTGATTGGTAGTGGTCGTGTGATAGGGAAGGCAATACATGATGGGTGGGATTTGGATACGACTAAATTAGGGAGAAAAATGGGGAAAAATCCTAAATGAATGAATGAATGAATGAATCCGGTGAATGAAATTATATTGACGGACAGTTCCAGTGTAAAAGATGATCAGGGAATGTAAAGGTAATAAGCCCCCAAGTTTATTATCCTTTAATTTAAGTTCATCAAATTGTTCTTTATGGAATCTTACAGCTATTTCCATCTACGTTTTATCAAAATGGCTGGTATACCACATCGGTTAGGCTTCGAAACAACATCTCCTCACATCATTCACAGGGTTTTCAGCACTAACACTGGTGGCCTTAAAGAAAACTTTCACATAGGCTTCCAGCCCGATCCTAGTTAATTATGACCTTGGCCCTGAATAGATCTTGGTGTTTTGACCATGAACTTGGGAACAGGCAGCAGGTGGTTATACGCAGTTCAGTACAGCGTCTCTCACCAGACTGGAAGTGTATCCAATGCAGACTCAGAAGAATGCAGTCTTTTGGTTTAGTTTTTGAATAACAAGACAAATGCACGAGAGTGAAGAAAAACAAATGTAGGCCAAATTGAATAAAAAATGTGCATTAATGTAACTGCTTTGAGATGATTTCTTAAATTAAACATTAATATTTTAATCATGCACCCATTTCGAAGCTTCCTTGTATAATTTACATTTGTTTTTTGAAAATCTCTCAAAGCCAATTAAAATTGTTAGTGGTGTCTGAAATATTTGCAACTAAATCAATATTGAATCAAATCAAAAACGGAATGGAATCAGCATCTTGAGGATCGGATTCCAAGTAATTCAGGAAATCAGCGCGGACACCCAGCCTTCGTTGCTGTAGTATTTATGTCGCTTTTGGTCAACCACTCAGTTTAATATTTGCTCAGACTTTCCCTGTTGCTGAGTGAGGAATGAGGCACATAGTTTAGCAGAGCGCAATCCTAATGAAGCTGCTTTTGACCCATCATACTGTGGTACAGTTGGTCCTCAGCCAGTGCAACAGGTGGTATCAGATTATCTGGTCCTAGAGTGAGTGTGATAGTGTGATACGCTGCTGTGGGAAACCATGAGCCTTTTTGGCCCTGGAGCCTTACCATAGTGCACTTTGGGACACTTTTGTTTACATTGTTGAGTTTTATAATGCAGTTCATACCAAAGGTGGGAAGCAGCCTTCTTAAAGCAAGGTAGCTTAAAATGCTCCGAGATCTCATTCCTGCCTTCACTGAACACCCCCCCCCCTCCTCCTCCCTCCAGCCAGGCAAGGCTGTATTGTTGTCATCTTCAACGTCAGATGTTATTCCATTGTTGCGTCTATCCTGTGTTCCACAGGACACTGGCGTCGATGCTTGAAGTGTCTGCCCAAGCGTGAAGCCAAGGTTCCTTTAACAGGAGGCAGCTAGTGCCGCTGCAGGGGCCTGTCCCGTTATAAATAAACACTAGCAGCCCTTTCTCTCTGCATGCCACCTCTGGTCCCAGCCTCCTCAGGACCTCAGCTGTCGTCTGGGGAAACCGGAGATACCCGAGCTCTATAGCCACAGGTCACAGCGAGACGCCATTACCGGAAATAACGCTGTATTTTTAGACTCGCAAAATACTCTTACATGATTGTTTACTCATCCTTGTCGTAAAGAGCAGTGTGTCCTTACCGTGATTCGCAAATTCTTTAATGCTCTTTTTATACAAAAGCTGTCAGGAACGTCAATCATCTGTGCATTCATTCATCCATTTGAATATCAGTAGCAGTCCTAAACATCTGTGTTACTATAAAATATCAAGATATAAACTAATGAGGTGGTGGATAAGCATGAAAACTCACATCACGGCAAAGGAATTCTTTCCACTGGCCACAGTCATATGATAACACTATATAAGGTGTGATTAAAAGGCAGGAGGAAATGAGTTCCGTGGAGCCGCGCAGACTTTTCCAGTCGCATCTTGCCAGATTATCCCTTTGGCCTAATTCCACACATTTCTCTTCATGCTTGTTGCACTGATATTTCAGGTAGAAGGGTAACAGTATATGATTAAAGGAATTCCCTGTAAAGTCTGTTCTGATCAGTTTGCTTCAGTTGGTCCGTAAAGGTTTCCTGTCTCTTTTATTTCAAAAACAAAATGCAGCTTACACATTTTCCCATAACCTTAAAATTACGTGGAATCGGTTTAAAAGGATAAAGCATTAAATTCGGTCCTACTATTGAGACGAAGTAAAATTAGGTGCGACTTTCTCCGTGCATGTGCGTTTAGAGTGTGAGCAGTAGATATAGGAAACCCACGTCCTGGATTAGCTGCTTCTGCTAACTGGTTTTATACACCCCATCAGCAACGGTGTGAATCACTCAAAAGCCGATCTTTGAGCTGCCATAACATCAATCATATTAGCACATGACATGTTGGGTAAATATGTCCAGTATATGCACTCCTATACTCCCCATTGTTAATTGGATTTGAAGACAATCTGGCTACTGAAAAATAACCATAAATCAAGGGCTGCCTTTCTGTAAAAAAATCTTCATGTAAGCAAAGTAAAATCTTCATGTAAAGTTTCTTTTTGAGCGATATAATAATTCTGAAAGTATTAAACAACATATCGTAAACAAAAGCTAGCATGACCTATAGTTACGCGACAGCTCAGGACTGGAAATATATTCGCTTACATTTGCTTGCGTGTGTGCGATGGCAGCCTTGCATATTCTGTCTTCGTTCGGCACGTCACTTGTGCACGTCCGGCCCGTTTGCAAGATGGAATACACATATGAACAGTGGAAGCGGTACCGGAATGTGACGTGCCAATGTTACGTGCGGCAGCGTCAAAAAGCAAAGTTGTACGACCAAATCCACCCTCTGGTGGAATGTTCCAGTATGTATATGTATACGTTTAATTAGGTTGATAATGTAGCCTGTGGTCTCGGTAAACGTGTGGATAACAAGCAAGTATATTTCTCGCCCAAGTCAGCAGCAATTGATTGCAAAATCAATGACAAATCCCATCACATCTGAATCCTGCTAAACTTCACCTGCACTACCAAATAATAGTGTTATTAAGTCTTAGCTGAAATTAACAGTCTTGTAATGCACCAATCAGAGCAACTTCTAAATGTTAGCAGATGTTTTATATTTACGTTAGAGTTTTCATTCTCATTAGCATTTTGCTAAGTATACTGTAGTCATTTAAAATCACTAAAACCTACTGTCTGGGCTAGAAAGAAAACAGCCCCAGCATCTACCTTATACCACTGTAGGTTTTTTTGGCATCCACATTTTCCTCAACTTACCAGTTGATAACAAATACTTCAAAGTGGGTTAGATTGTATTCCTTTTTGGCATCAAGAACAACGGAAGTAAAAATACCTACAGTGGTATAAGGTAGATGCTGGGGCTGTTTTCTTTCTAGCCCAGACAGTAGGTTTTAGTGATTTTAAATAACTACAGTATACTTAGCAAAATGCCCTCTAGATGTATTGAGCCAAATGTAATAAATGACCTTCATATTCCCCTTACCACTGTCTTAAGTGCCCCCACCAAATTTGCAATGACTTCCAACCCAGCTACAAATCATTCTGAAACAGAAGAGCAAGTGTAACAACCCCAGACTGTTTTGACAGGATGTGTGAGGAGGAGTTTGGAACCCAGGGTGCCAGACGCAGGTGGTCTGTTTGAAGGAGGTTTTGAAGGCTGTCCTGCTGGGCCGGTAATTAATTTAAGGAGTCCTCTGTATGGGTCCACCTGGACTCTCACAAACACCAAAAGTCTCTTTCCATTAAATGATTTGCTTGTTTATTTCGCTGACAGTTTGGTAAGATGAAAACGGACACCATGCTGTATTTGATCAAGAGCTTGTCATGACTTCTCAATCATGTGGCTAATTCCTTGTTTACTATGACTCATTTTGTCAGGTCTAAAACATGCATCTCTCTCTAGTCCCTCACTGCTCCATCCGATATTATCGTAAAGCGTATTTAAAAAAAGATTTGTGGTCAGTTGGGCCTCTGACATGCACATGATTCTGCGTCCACCAGAGCTGGATTCGGTTTATGACTTCAGATCCATTATGTGATCTCAGACGTGTTGTGTTCAGGCTCTTGTTTCATGGCTGGGTGTTGGTTATGTCTGGTTCCATATACTGAAATACCACAAACACACTTGTCGCATTGTTATTCTGATTCATGGCCTCCCACACGAGGGGTTGCTTCTTCGGTTGATGCTTGCGTCATTGGCATATTTTCCCCCAAAAATCATCACTTCCATTGCTAGGAACAATTAGTATGTTGCATAGTATCTCAGGATTAGCTGGAAGAATCTTTAAAAGCATGTGTTATTTGGTTATTTGTTAAGGCAGTGGGTTAGAGGTCGACTTACTGCTGAAGTGACTCAGACTTCTAAACAGTCTCCCTAGAAAGAAGGAATTCGGGAACTTTGCTATACCACAGTGCACTGCTTACAGAACCACAGGCTTTGCTCAAATCCTATCCTCCAATCACAATTCTGAGTAATACTGAACATGGCCAACATCAATCCCCCCCCACCAGCTGGCACACTGCTGGCTGACTGGTCTGGCACCTTTCCCTGGCACTGAACAGTTCCTGGATGTTCTCACCAGAGGAGTGTGCCGTATCACTGTAACATTTATTCATTTATTTATCTTCAGTCAATTAGTCCTCACCGGCATCGTGGTAGATCCAGATTCTATCCCAGGACCATCGGATGTAAGACAGGAACCCACCATGGATTTGATACCCATCCATCACATAGCCATCACCATGCATACACATTTACTTACCCCTTAAGGCAATTTAGTGTTGCAAATCTACCTACCACCTTCCTTTTGGATAGGTGGGAAGAAATTGGCGAAACCAGCCAGCTACAAAGATATGACTATCACCTATTACTCAGAGGTCATTTGCTGCCATAATATGGTCTTCATTAATGACCTTATTAGCAAGTTATACAGCGTATATGTGGGGTCGCCAAGCAACTAACAATGTTTGTTTATTGAATATTATTGGTAATGTTGTAAATGGGTGCTTTGTATTGCAACCAAACTGTGATGCAAGTTTGCTGTGTAGCCAGTCATGTGGTAAGTCCATGGTAAAATTTGTTCATGCTGCTCAAGATCATTTTAAACATCTTTTTAGTGCGTAATTTGATCTCTGGAAGGTTGGGGTTTGTAGTATATAAGGAGATAAAGCCAGTTAGTGTTTTTAATCCAGTTGCAGTTTGCATTTCAGGTAGAATAGGGTTACAATTATTTAACCCTGGTGGTAAACTGATATCCAGCTGTTTTGTTGCCAGTGCTACTGAATGTGGAGATTGTACATTGGACTTGTAGATGGTACTATTTTCTAGGAAATGGATTATAAATTTAGACTGAATGTTGCACCGTATTGCGCCACCTAGCACTGGAAACTGGGAGCTTATATTTCAGCATGGGGAAACAGCTGTGCTGTGCAGGACGCATCAGGTGGTGCAACTTGTCAGCACATAATGGAATGCCTGTGGGAGCTGTGGCTTACTCATGGCATGATCCACATGTGGGAGAACGGCCTGACCCACAGGGGAAGATTTATAGTTTCCAGGCGAGTGATGCGTCCCAAACCTCCGTCCAGTACTTGTTTTCCTTCCCCACCCTACAACAGCTCCTAACAACTTGTCAAAGCTTGTTCAAGCTAGCATCTGTAATGCTACGTGCTCACGGTGGAGAGAAAAGTGTAGAATTGTTGACAGGTATGCTTCCTATTTGGTTGCTTTAGGCCTGGTATACGGTGTGCTATGTCACACTGAGAAACTTCTTTCATCATGTCTGTTATGCTCGAGGGAAAGCTTTGTGAGTTGTCAAAAGAATTACAGATTGTCGGTTTCCTATAGTCTCCCTTCAGGGAGAGACACCCCCCCCCCCCCCATTCCCTCCTGTCATATAACATGTTCACTTATCAACCTCCCTGTCATCACGTCTATCATGGTCTTAAAGTTAAGACAGCCTTTCATACCGTGTCACTGTGTACAAAAGGTGCAAGCAGGCAAACTCGGGAAGATGAGAGAGTTCTGTAAAAACGGGATCCTGACGAATCCTGAGCTGCTGCTCCAAGGAAAGTCAGTCTGTGCCAGGGTGCACTAAGGAGGTCCAACTCCGAGGTCTGGGCTTACTTAATGCTCCATTAGCATTTAGAAAAGCATCACCTCTAACATCAACTACCCTGCTCTAACGCCTCTTATGTAATCATGCTGCTGTAGTATGAAATGTGAAGTTGCTTTTGGCTCTTGGAGCACTTGAGAAGGCTTCTGAGATTAGATCTTCATCTAGCGTGCTTTGAAAGCACTTGTTGATAACGGAGGGCCTTTCTTAACCAAGGCATCTTTTATCCCAGACTTCAAACTGTTGGACAAGGCAATTTTCACGTGTCTTGATGCTGGTGGTGTGTTTCAACACTACCAGAGGGTCATTTCTGAGTGAAAAGAAAAGGCTGTGCATCTATTGTGTTTTGTTACCCAAGAAACAGAGCTAGCTTTGCCGATAATTCGGAATTATTTTCTATCACACACTGTTTTGCAGCTGTGCTGTTACTAGAAGAGAAGCCTAAACATTGACTCTTCTCACACAGTTCTTGTTGGTAGATCTGGCCAGTTGGCTATGAGTTGAAGCAGGGCTTGGGTTTGCCGTAGATGTTTGTGTATGAGAAAGAGTATCCCAGTGTAACAGTCCACATTTGTCCATTTTTTAATGACTCTTAAGGGAATTTTGGGTGAGTGAGTCTTTGGCAGATGTCCGTAAGAGTCTTGGTGATCTTACTGAAGACCAGCTTTCTCTTGGCCGTTCTCTCCATGTTTTGATTGACCGTGGACTTCTTTCGATATGGGGATTTGGTTGAGGCCAGTAAACAACAGCTGGGCCAGCCTTAGAACAATGTTGTTGTTCCAGTGGTTCCATATATCTCCTGTGAACATTGGGGCCTTTTTGTTGATGAGGTGAGCACCACTTTGGCTTTCATACAGGATAAATGCTATTGTTAAAAAGTACATCTGGAAGGTAAATAATGTGAATCCTATATACACCACTACTGTACACACACACACACACACACACACACACACACACACACATATATATATATATATGCACTTTGTATTCTTTTGTTTAATGGGCCCCAGGCAGGTGTGGTGACGAGATGTTTATATAGTAAGTCTTGGTGTGACTTAAGATACTATACGTGTTCTTTCGCAACATAAAAACACAGTAATAACTCTGAACCATTGACATTTCCATGCTCCATTCATGGCTTCCCTGCACCAACTCTAATCTTTGGCATGAGTAAGTCCCTGTGGTACTCCATTTCTAATGACTGCATGGACTTTTTAATAATACACCGACTATATTGGGCGTGGATAGTGGACCACTCTCAGTTGGTTGAATTCCTTTTCTTTGGGTTACCTTGCATTTTAATCATATCCTTTTATTCTGTATTATACAGCTTCTAGGTACTTAGTGGGATTTTTTCAAGTACCAGGATTTTTGGACAGACTCCATCCCCAAGGGATAGTGGAGCAGGAGCTGATCATGTAGACAGCTCGCTGAGCGGCTTTGCTCAAAAGAATTTTGCCAGTCAGCGGTTTTCTTTTGAAAAAGGTCCGCGACTGTTGGTTTTGGGTGCTCAGTGAGGGCAGAAAGGATTTAGATGGGAGATCAAGTTATTTATTAGCCGGAGCCATTTAAATGGGGTGACAGCCCTGATGGAGAGGCTGGGAAATGAGAACTGGCATGCCATGCACGTATACAAAGATGAGACTGAAATCTGAGGTTGAGCGCCCAGGCGAAAGGTGGGCGCTATTTTGTAGTTATTAAACATCCTGGGGTTGGTGTGTGATTATTGGTAATGCAGTTTGTCATGAAGTGCAAAAAAGTCAGTAAAATACAATGATAGGATGTATTTGCTGCTTTAGTGGGAATGTTATATAACTGTAAAGAACTGTCTAATTTCTAAATCAGAACCAGGTGACCATGTGACTCAAGACGTCAAAGGTCCTTCATTCTGAAGATGTGTCTGAAAATGTCTACATGTGCATCCTTTTAATTTGTTTATGTGAGACATCAGTATGAATCCATCTCACGCATTGCTTAAGAAACAGAAACATATCAGACCAGATATCTGACCAGATGTTAGCCCACCTAAAGCAACCTTTCTTCCACTGTTGCAGGTGGCTGAGAACTCGAAGGTGTGGGATGAGGTGCCATTTCCAGATCTCGAGGCAGCCAGCGTGCCAAGGCCTCAGCGCTACCTCGAAGATGATGAAGACTTTGCCAGAGATGAAGCTTCAGGATGTGCGATTGAATTTTCTGGTTTTATCCACTATAGTAATATTTACTTGATGGGATTTCAGCGCATAACTTGTGCAGAAATATCAGCAAACTTTATAGCTATTAATAATTGTTGCTCAAATAATTTTCTCTCTTTTTTCATAAGATGATGTCGTGCACTACACTGTACAGAATTTATCTTCTTTTTGCATTCTTTTCAGATTTAATCAGTGGAGATGAGGATGGAAGCACCCCAGAGGAATCGGGAATTGACTTCTCCACAATAAGTGAGGCGATGTTCCTTTGGTTTTTGTTTATTCAAAAATATAAACTGTCTTTTGTTTAAAAAAGAAAAAAAATACTAGCTTATTTTTCAAACCATTTTCTATTGGGTATGTCACCTGATGTAGTAACGTCGAACTGAGTAAAATAATTTAGATTTTACAGCGTATATTATATACAGTATGCACCATTTTTTGTTTTGTTAAACATAAAAACTAAGTATGTGTCCTAAAAGTTGCTATTAAATATAACAAGTTATATAACTATAACATTTAAATATAACATTTTCAGGCATTATTGGAGCCATCCAAGTTCTATGCCTGGAGGTTAAGTACATCTGTAGTATTGCCGTGCCTTTATGTTTTGCTCTAGGTTGTGACAATACACAGTGTATATAAAGAAATGTGGGATTATATCCAGCTGTGAATATAAAGAACTTAATAATCTGACAAATCTTCTGAGTTTAATAATACGTAAGGTACATAAGTAGGGAGATACAAATTAAACATGTAGAACAAGTAAGTAAATATGTGAAGTACGAAAACTCAAGTATATTAATGAAGTAATGTAAATGTGTTTAGTAAATAAAGATAATTAAAAAAAAATCAATTATTTAGTAGGTAAATCTGTTTAAAGAAAAAAATAAGTAGAAGTAAATAATTGTAGATAAATGCAATGTAAAATGTAGTAAATATATAAATAAAATATGTAAGTAAAGATATAACGTAAATAAATAAAAGTTAAAGTTAATAAAATTAACGACCCTAAAGTGTAAACTTGGTAAATACACAAATAAGTGAAGATGCAAAGTAAACACATTATTTTTGTAAAGCAAAATACATTAAAGTACAATGTGCGCAAGTAAGAACTATGTAAGAACATAAACTAAATGTGTGAATATATTAACCGAATATGTGTTTTTTTTTTGTTTGTTTGTTTGTTTGTTTTTTTATAAAGTAAGTGTGTCTTGATGGGGCATATTCATTAAATTAAAAAAATCTGGCTTCTGTAAAGAAATTATTCAAGGGTCTGATTTTTTTTTTTATTATTCCATCATGTATATTTGCGTATATCAGAAATTTATCTTGAAGTATCGGTTAGCACGTCCGCCATACAGCAAGTTAATTATTGAGCGTGTTTTTGAGTCCCAGGCTTGGCCATTTTTTGTCCAGAGTTTGCATGTTCTTCCCGTACTTGTGTGGGTTTCCTCCGGGTACTCTGGTTTCCTTCCACAATCTAAAGACATGCACAGTAAGATAATTGGCTCTTGCGATAGTCTGGTGAGCTGTTCAGGGTGTACCTTTCCTTCGGCCAGTTTCGGCTGAGATATGCTCCAGCCTCCAGCGACCCTTGTAGGATTACGCCGTTTGGCGAATGAGTGAGTGAAAGAGAAATTTATCTTAAGTTTCATCGTATTGTGTCTACAACTAAGTCACACCTAATAGTCAATGAAAGAGTAAGATAAGATAAGATAGAAGACTCCTACAGGGAACAATGAGCTCTGCTTTTTCTCGTACAGCAGATTTTTCATATCAGCCCACCTTTACTTTAAATATGTTGGAGGATGTGTATTTTCGCATCGCCTCCATCTAAATGAATTACGTGTCCCGTCCAGAATGTTGTCTGGTGCACATCCTGAAGTTCACTGCTTCTCACTGTTGCCTCGCCATAACACAACGCCCCAGATTTGTGTCTGTGGTCCAAACAATCTTCATATCATCAGATAAGAGGCTGATGTGGAAGTTAAGTAGCGCACTTAAGGGACAGGAGTTAACAGGGGATGCGTGAGCAGACAGCGCAAAAGCCGTGGCAAATGAGCCTTGTCCCAATCGTATGTTTTACAGCAATGCTGTTTATATATGAAGAAAAACATGATTAAAAAAATCTGTGAGTTATCTAACTGAATGCCGTCAAGGCTGTAAATATCATTAAAACGGTATGACACTGTACTTTATATACTACTGTGATTAATGATGCATGCCAGGTACCTCACGTTGTAAAAATAGCCATCTGCTGGGTCCAAACGAAATTAATAATGTGATGATTATTGAGCGTGCATATATAACTGATGAGCTCTGTGCTGGAGTATTCCAAAGTGGTTCAAGTAAATATTACCGGCTGGGGTAGGTTTGAGCTCTGGTCTGATCAGTAGACGCATGGTCTCCGATAAACAGACTGATTAGCTCCTGCATCTTGCATTACTTAAGATTACTAAATTTCTTTCAGACCCAGTAATTAATCAGGGGATGTATTCAGTGCTGAAGACTTTGAATTTGTATAGACCTCCCCACGGATTGTCGTAGAGGAAGCTTGTTTTTTTTAGAGCCATTTATAGATCACTGCTTGCCCACACTTGGGAAGAAACACACGGCTTTTCCTGTAATAGTAGACTGATGACTGGTTTTTGTCTTTCCTGTGAGTGATGAAAAAGATAACTGTCGACTCCGATCAGTGTGATTTTCCTGTTTTTGTATAACATGCTGTCGTCTGTTTCCTCATCTCTCGTCTTCACATTAGACGACTATAGTTGAAGGAGTTGCCTTTGCACAGAGAGATTGCCTTTCGGATATTTCTATAAATAATGGAAAGTTAAATCAACTGAGCCCCACTGTCTTTCTCTGTCTCTTTGTCATGATGTACTGCCAGTGTGTATCATGATCTACACACACCGGACCTCACCCACTGTTTGACCATCTCAGTCTGCGATAATTGGGTGGCATGGTGGCATAGTGATTACGTGTCCACTTCAGAGCAAGAAGGTCCTGGGTTTGAGTCCTGGACATGGGTGTTTCTGTGTGGAGTTTAAATATTTGAGGTTTCTTCCAAGTACTCCAGTTTACTCCAGCGAATTGGCTGTTCCAAAAGTGTGAGCTGCCTTTACGTGTGAGTGTAAGTGTGAATGGTGGTGCGTGTGTTGGCCCTGTGATAGTCTGGCGAGCTGTTCAAGTGTATGAACCCCACCTTTGCCCAATGTCGGTTAAGATAGGCTCCAGTCTGTGATGATGTCACAGAGAGGGCCACTACCTCTCTGAGGAACATCCCACCTACAGAGCTTTACACACCACATCTAGTTAGAGAAGGTCCCATGTCCCACTCTCATGCCTCCTGTCTCTTTGTCATTTTGTCTCTCGGTCATGATGAGATGTCACAGGATAGGGTGGTGACATAATCACCTAATGATTGACTACACACTCTGTCATTCTTAAACCCTGGGACATCCCATTTGCAGAACTTTATGCGTTGCTTCTATTTACGGTAACAACCATGTGTGTCCCAGATAGGATAAATAACAAAACAGTGAAAGGTAATTGGGTAATTTTCTTCAATTCACCACAGTTTTCCCTAGTTGTGGAAAGGTAGCTAACAATCACAACTTGGTACCTTGCAAACACCTGCTAGGACTCATTTCTGGAGCTATTTTTTGAATGACCGTTGGAAGAAAGCTAAGAAATCTGTCATTGGCTGTGCTGTTGGTGAGGTAGATGATAAGAACCAATTCCACTTCCAAATATCCACCAATAAAGAAGTAATCCATCATTATGGCGTTTCCCAATTTCCAAACCAGGGCATCTAACTCTGAAGATTACAATGAACTGCATAAGCATCCTGAGAAATGTGTACGTGATTCTTACATTTATTTACCAACCTAGAAATCCCTGAATATTGATTTTCAAACCAATTTTTTTCGGGATATTAGAAGCCTTTATGAGGACTGCACCATGTGCATGCAACATGTTTATTTTTCTGGACATGCACACTGGTCTGTGGCAGCCGCCTTGTGTACAGCTGCACATAGTTGACTTAAAAAAAAAAAAAATCAGATTCAATCCTAAGAGCCGTCTACACCAACAACTTTGCATGGATTTTAAAAGGAAGTACAAGAGTTCTTTATCTGTAAAGTTCAAACTAAAACAAGACCTCCTCCTTTGCCCTCCACCCTCCCTCATAAATGGTCTTGTTTGTGTGTGAGGTAGGAGACATCTCCCAGCTTCTCTCTGATTCATCTTTTAGTATTCCTGACTTTCACAGGCCCCCATGCAGCCTGAGAGCATGAGGTCATCCCAGTACTTAGAACCACAGAAATAAAGGTTACTATTCTGAGTGAGCGGAGAACCGTGGAGTTAGATTGATGAGCTTGGGATTCATTTTGGCTCCAGGCTGAGAAAAGCCACATCTGTCGACCTTGGGGTTGCTCCGTCGCTCTTATCTTGTGCTTTAACCAGAAGATGACTTGCAGTCAGCATTTTTTTTTCCAAGTATGCATCTGAAGTTACTGAAGTACAAAAATACTTTTCTTCGTGGTGCTATACTCCTCTGAAAAACGTATTTTTTTTGTCCCACGTCTATTGCAGTCCCACATTTGAAACAGCTGGCAATGTTGGCCAAATATAATTATACCACCACACCATTGCATTCTCGCTTCTGATTGGTCAGGAGGTGTGGATTCCTTTTCTGGAATATCAGCTCTGCAAGCTGAAATTCAGAGACGGTTATTGTGGATGATTCACACTATCTAAGACTATATATATATATATATATATAAATACTTTTTTTTTTAATGTTAATTTAATGATCATGGTGGGATTCTCCAGTATCAGTGCTTTGTAAGAGAAATCTTATTCATTCCAAAAATGTTGGGGGAGGCTGTTAGGGGAGCATTAGTTGATAACTGTTAAAAGTATTTATATATTTGTTATAAGCAAACAAGTAGTAACTGGATACAGAGTGGTAGGTCAGTACAGGGAAATTTCAGACCAAGGCTTTGATATATTAGCCAAGCGATATTGAGATCACTGCACCAAGCTGAGGTCTGGAATTTCCCTGTACTGCCCCAACTGAAGAGGTTAATAACTTCTATAAAATATAGTTATGTAAATTATGACATTTTTATTATACACGAAAACAAATAAATAAATATAATTTAATCAATCACATTATTTTATTATTTTATTATTATTATTTATTTTTGGGGGGGGGGGGTGTAGAGGACATGGATAATATAGACTTTGTTTATAGTTTGTGTTTTAATGGAGTTCTGCCAATTTGGTTAGTACAGAGAAATTCTCGACTGCTCAACAGCCAATCAGATTGCTTGTACTATCATTGCCATATAATGATAATCATAATAATAATAAATGAATAAAAAGTAAGCTTGGGTAATGGTGCTACACTGTTGGTGATATTTTTATAACAGCATGCCCTGTCTATAATGAATAAACCATTTTTAGGTTTCGAGACCTCTAGTCCTAGATGTTTCACATTAAATGAAACTGACCCTCACCATAAGCCTAATATCTGCAACAACATTCGCCTGATGTTACACAATTGTCAAAACAAGGCCACCCAGCTCAAAATTTTACCACCTCTTTCCTCAATATGGACAGTTGGTCTATTGTTTGAGTTTAGATCCAAAAGGAGGTGGCAGTAGCTGGATAGTGGATGGGGGTGAAGAGGGAACTAGTGCTGGCAGCTGCAGTTATTTTGGTTCCTTCTTTGTCGTCATGATCCTTGCGTTCAGAGATGGCCGTATGCATTCTGTCAGTGCCCAGTGAAGCAGTACTGAGCCCATCGCGTCAGGTTTTCACTGCTAAGATAAGAATCCCAGAAAAAAATCTTCCAAGCACTTTAGTAAGCTATCAGCATGTCTCCTGTTGTCTAAGCAGACTTCACATCTCACAAACGGCTGTCCAAACAATCCTCCTCATGAACTTTCAGCTTTCAGACTCCGATATTGCCACTCACTGTTTAGACAGCAATTCCACTGTTGCCTTGGAGAGCTATATTTTTTTACTTCACTGCAGGAAACATCGTCTCACAAGCCTTATTTTTGATGTGCCTCAGTATGCACAAGTAATTAGTATACTCAGCTTGGGGTTTAAAAAAAAAAAAAAGATGAGCTTATTCTCAAAACCTTTACTACACTGCTACCAAGCTTGAACTTTAAACCTTACTGATACAACGTTTCATCAATCTTGTGCACATTAGAGGAAATGTCGGACGGTGTTCTGTGGTGTGCGTCATAAACTAATAAATTACCTTCCGGAATTTATAGTATAAAACTATTTACAGCTTTGCTTCCGGCAGCCAGTCCAAACAAACTGCCCTCTTTGTTGAAGTGATTTAAAAAAAAAAAAAAAGAAAGAAAAAGGAAAGGCTGGAGCGTGTAACGGAGATAACAAGAAATTTTAAAAAACCCAAGTCTCTTTGGTCTTTATCTTTAAAGCAGTTGGAAGGCTTGGCTCTTCGATCTGCCTGATAGCACTTGGAAGGCTTTGTTGGATATCATCAACCAGTGATAAAATGGGCAATTTTGAACTCCCTCTTCTCCTTTTTTTTTGGGGGGTATTTTTTTATTTTTTTTTTTTTTGCAATTTGTGTGGGATATGGATCACAGCATTACAGCCTGCTTTGAAGTTAATTGCTAGCCGGCTATGCTATATAAAGCCCATGTCACAAGAATGCGCCGATGTTTTACACGCATGAATGCATTCATGGTTTGGTTCAGAGAAAATGATGTCATTGTTGAAATGATTTTTGATTAGATTGGTCATGAGACAATAAAAGCAAGCCTCAGTTTATCTTACTGTTCAGAGACCATGACATGTAAACTCTGCTATCTTGATGATGTTTCCTTTGGTTACTCCTTGCTGATTGTTGCAAAATGCTAACACTGGAGACTTTTGGCTTGATTTGGCTTTCTCTGTGAAATTACATTAAATTTTATTTAACATTTATTATGGGCTTTACAGACCAGAAACCCCAGTACCTCCAAGCTGCCACTGTTGGGCCTTGAGTAAGGCCCTTAATCTTCACCTGCTCAGTTGTACGTAAGTGACATAAAAAATTTAAGTCACTCCGGGTAAAGGCATCTACTAAATACCATAAATGTAAATGTCAAGCATCTACTATATAAGGTCCTGTGCAAGGGCTGTTCCCATAGAAACAACTCTGTGAATTGTTATTATTTATTTATTTTTTTAACTAATACCTTTGGAAAACGGGACAGTGGTGGCCTGGCGGTAAGGTGCTGGATTGCTGATCCCAAGGTCGGGGGTTCAAGCCCCACTATCGACGGGTTCTCACTGCTGTCCCCCC
>JAOUQZ010000017.1:17868057-17903057 GCA_028564935.1 Neosilurus hyrtlii
TTTCCCCCCCCCCCCCCCCCTTTAATCGATGTGAGCTGTGAAGGGTGCGCGTCGAGAGATGGAGGAGGGCTCTGAAGGTTGAGTTGAAAGTGGCATGCTGCAAAAGCCTCAAGCCGCTGTGTGCCTGAATCAGTCCTTTGTATGGCACACAGGCCTCCATGTGTTCCACTGAGATCTTGGTCCATAAAGACCCCACAGTTCTTCTGCGCTGCCCTAACACCCAAAGCATTTGAAAACCAAGAGTTCGGAATACTTTGTCCCCTCCACGTTTTTAAGCGCTAGTCTGCGCTCTTGGCATTCGAGACCCCTTGACTGGGGATTTCCCACATGGAAAAACTGGTCAGTTCAGGGCTGGGGAATGAACGGATAGGATCTCAACTTGACTCATGATTTAAGCAATGGCTGAACTATTGTCCATCCCAGCAGGCATTAATTGAGACCCTGTTTGCAGGCTCTGCTTCTACTTTGTTTGTTTTGTTTTTTTAATTTTTTTTTGCTTTGGAATGGTGTTGCGGTAATGTAAGCTGCTCTTGGGTTCCAGGAAGGGGAACGTGGCCATCATGTGCCAGCGTGGGGTGGAATTTCAATTCAGTTTACCAGAGACATTATTACAATTATTCCAAACAGCTGAACAGAAATTAGGATGTTGATTTAGATCTATAGTGAACAACCCAGCAGAGAAGATAGCAGGGGGAAACATCCTGATGCGATGAAACCTGGAGAGGACCCAGGTATCTTTTGACACAGGAGAGTGGGGATATAAATGATTACAGTATAGAGATTTACAGTTGACAGTCAAACATTACCAAGTGTCAGAGTTGGGAAATGAGCATATTTATAATAAGGGTGTTTCCACCTGTTGTGGTTCTTTAGCTGAGGGAGAATAAAGGACATCGGAGTGTGGACGTAAGCAACCGGTCTCAGAGTGTCTTAACAAGTAGGTCTTGATCTGCTTTCATTTAAACCCTGGTGCTGTTCAGGTTTGGTGACGAAAGAGTTCATGTTTCATATCACCCAAAGGCAGGAAGTGAACCAAACAAACTAACCATCCAGGTGTTCTGCCAAGCTTTTTGATTCATGACATGATTTACATCATGTACAGCAAAAGTCCATGGGGCATTATGATTACATCAGCAGTTTTTTTGGTTCAAACCCCTAGTATCCAAATGAGATTGCTCACTGATTATTTTCGGTAGAGCGAGTCATCGTGAAGAGCCATCATTAGTTCCAAAAGGTTATGGCAAAATGCACTGGAAGCTCCAAGCAGTAGTAGACCATTTGAAGAATCCGAGCAGTGCTTAGAAAGCTGTTTCCTCCAAAATTCCTACCAGTTCCTGGCTTAGCTCACTATGAAATTGTGTGTGTGGTGTAAATGACCATCTGGTGACCAAACAGTGTATACATATTACCAATCACTATGTATGTATGAATTTTATCAGTATCCAGAGAGGAAGCGGTGTAATTTTGTGTAGTTGAGTGGACTCGAGTTGTTCTTATGAGTGTGTGCGCGTATGTGGACGTGTGACATCATGCACATCAGCACCGTCATGCGTTCCAGCAGAAAGTTCTCCCAAACAGAACTACGGGAAATAGCAGTAAGCTGTAAGAAATACCACAAATATTGACTTCCTTGCTTAATCTGGAATGACAGACTGAAACCAGACTCAAGCAATGCCCACCCATGAGAGATGCTAGTATGCGAGTGAGAATGGAAGCCTCGAGCTATTTAAAGATCAACTGCTTGTTCAGTCTTTAGAGATAATCTGTGATAACTTGCACAAGAAGAAAAGCCTGTTCTGTGTAGAAACTTGACAGATGAAAACCTGTAAATACTTATTTTAACTCTGTTTCTCCAGGTTTAAATTTATTGTAGACAAATAGATTG
This sequence comes from Neosilurus hyrtlii, assembly GCA_028564935.1. Lineage (NCBI taxonomy): Eukaryota > Metazoa > Chordata > Actinopteri > Siluriformes > Plotosidae > Neosilurus > Neosilurus hyrtlii. The sequence goes on from JAOUQZ010000017.1 coordinate 17,869,943, forward strand.
TTGCATAACATTAATATGAACACACACACCCTTTTTTCCTGCATTTATTTTGTATGCAGTTACTGCAGTTACATTAATACATAAAATTAAGGATTGATTTGTGGTTGATGTCTGAAAAGTTAAAGTGCCATTTTCTAAATCCTACTTTTTATATCCTTAAAAGGATATAAAATGTAGGATTTAGAAAATGGCACTTTAACTTTTCAGATTAGTTTTAATGTTACAGCTATGCTAAATTAATTAATTAAAAAAAATTTTTTTTGGCGTAAAAAACAACAACACCTTTTTTGGTGTATTAACTTAACTTTGTCTTTCACATTGTGCTTAATTTCAATTCATTGATTTCTGGCTTGATGTAAAAATTTAGATTATCTTATCTTTACTATGGTGTTTAAATTGGCCTTTGACAATGCATATGTAACATGCTAGTTTTTGGCTTAGTGTAAATATTAAACTTTGTCATTCATTTGGTTAAAATCTAACCTTTATTATGGTGTAAAATATTTAGCTATATTTTCTTGAACTTAAAATTAAATAAAAAAATAGTTTTTGTTCAGTGTAAAAGTTTGAGTTTACCTGGTCTAAAATATATATTTTTGCCAAATTTGTAGTTAAATAAATAAATAAATAATTTGTAAATGCTACATAATGCTACTTAACATTCTCTTGATGTGAAAAACGAATTGCGTATCTTTTGGCAGTGCGTTTCTGCTTCTATTTGACATTACTTCTTTGTCCCTTTCTTGCAGTTTACTATCGTGCACTGGTGAACTTTACAAACTCCTTCACCTACGGGCCTGAGCTTGACGACATTGATTCTGAAGCCTTCCGAGAAATCTCTGCTGCTATTGTTGACACGGTGTGTATCATCAGTGAGCAGTTTCAAACCACTCATTATCCTGAATGCCACAGATATCTTGGCCTTTTTAGAGAGTAGAACAGGGTTAATGTAAAACTGGGTAATAAGACTTAGATTTACTCTCTGGGTGTAATACAGCTCCTGTGTAAGTTTGCATGTAATTGATGTTTGTTTCTCCCACAGCTTGAATCGGAATACATCAGGATACCAGGAATTCAGATGGTCAATGTGGTCCTCATCAAGTAATGCCCTTTTTCTGTACTGAAATGATTAGCTGAAAAAATGCAATGCTGAGTATGCTATAAAAATAAAATCTTGGATACAAGTAAGAAATTTTTTTTTTTATCTTGGATATAACATGGAAAATCATAAACTCCAGGATGGTTCACCCCAAGCCCGTGTGAAGCCGAATTACTTCATTTTCAATGCTTGTTATTTTCCAAGAACAGCATGTCTCCTACGTGTTTAATTTACATGGTACTTATCCTGTTTTTTAAGGCAAATTGGCAAGGACGTGTTCGTCGAACTTGACGTGGGCTCGGATGACAACTTTAACGAATCCCAGATCCAGAGCGTGCTTTACTCCGTAGTTAGCGAAGGATCCATTGCATCCTACGAGACCTCTGTCAGTGGCTTCCAGTTTAGACGTCTGGGAGAAGGTAAGCACCCTCAGTACCACCACGTCAATGCATTTCACATTTAATTATACTTGGGGCTGCAAGACAATAAATTTTAAATTGGACAAAAAGTCATCGATCGGTTGTCGATTTACATAATTAAAGGAAATTGCTCGGCATTACTTTACATGTGTGGTAAACACATCAAACCATTCTTAGCTGACTGCAGAATGCACATATCAGAGTTAAATATATATGCAGACTTTCCTAGGTCCCACAGAAATCACAGGTTGCACATATAACACCGTCCCGCGCCCTTCCATATAAGAAAAAAAAATTGATGCACGTTTTTTGATTTGGCCTTTAAGGAACCACTCATTTAGTTAATTAAAAATATTGTTTGTGGATGTGTTAAAGTACCCAAGTCCTAGAAAAACACTCAAGGTGTCTTTTTCATTCAATTCATCAGTTGAATTGAAATATTTCGCAATCAATTTCCTTTAAACGCAAAACTGTTACAGGATGTCAAGATTTTTAGGTTGTTTTATTTGTGCAGAAAAAAACCTATCAAAACAGAACATTGCAGTGCAAACATCAGTGCATTTTGAGGCTACTCTGTTTATGATAAGAGTAAATAAATTGGGGCTAAATAATCAGGAAGTGTTTCGGATTACACTATTAAGCATTTTCAGTGCAGAGAAATTCTTAATTTGTGGTCATATGGAAAAACTGACAATGTCAATCACTGCATTGAAGGAAGCTTGAAGATGGACTTTAAAAGGGCCCATCCGTTAGTAAATATCCAATGTATTTTATCTTTCATTATCAGTTCATTTTTGGAACATTTGAAACAGCTAGTTAGTTGAATGTGCATGTCTTTGGACTGTGGGAGGAGACCAGAGTACCCAGAGGAAACCCGCACAAGCACAGAGAGAACATGCAAACTCCACACAGAAACGTCCTCGCCGAGCCTACAACCCGAACCCAGGACATTTTTGCTGTGAGGCAGGCATGCTAACCACCATGCCACCCATACGATTTCAAGCGAAATAAACTAAATTATGTTTTCCAATGCCATCGTACCCATTGCAGGGATCATTGAGACTCGCGTGCAGGAGGAAGCAAATGGTTTCAGAAAGACGCTGTGGCTGATTCCATTTTATTTTCAAAAGATGACACTGTATTTATTAATTATTTCATATTCCTGGGATTTAAATGGGCCCCTTTAAACTAAATGAGTGGGATTACATGGGGAAAAGCAATCCGCTACTCTGACAGCTCCGACTCTTTCATGCAGCGTTGGTCACAGTGGAATTCTCCACACCGCAGCATATTGTGTTTGAAATGTATTTAGGTTTAAAGGGCAACAGAAATAACAATGTTTACAATCCATTAAAGCGAAAGAATGTTGTGTTGTGCAGTCGTGAAGATCATAGAATCGGCTTCGTTTGGACTGAAATAGTTTTAGAAAGTACCTTTCCATCTGACTCGGATGGTTATGGAACAACTGGTGAAACAGTCACCAATCAGTCGCCAAACCCCACAGCAGAGACAAGCGAACGCATTGGTGAACCAGATGACTTGTTTGAGAAGCTTTGCTTCCATGATGTTCACATAAAGTCTCAGAGATTTTGCCTGATGATTATGCGATGACTTGAATTAGGTTTGTTGGTGCTTGTAGGGAAGTCTGTTCAGGACAAGCCTGTTTTTCATCTTCCAGTGTTCATGTATGTTAATTATGGCTGACTATGCAAGATGACCAATATGCAATGATAAAGGTCATTTTTATGTCTGGTTTGTAGCTGATACCACCCTCCATGTGGAGCCTCTAGCTTCTCCAGGTTTGTACGGAGCCATGCCTGCTGCATGGAGACACTTTTCATTTGTGAGCAAAATTTGTATTGGAAAATACGGAATGAACCCTCTCATGCATGGACGTACATAATTTAACACGGAGAAGAAGAATGAGATGCTTTGCATGCACGGCTTAGCAGCCCGTAGTGAATGCAGCTCTTATACAGTATCTCGTGCGTCACACTCGATGACCAATGTACAATGAAGTGCTTGATATACATAGAAATGGAGGCTACATGTGTTTTGATGGAGTGTCTTCGAAATGAAGAATGGCAGAAATGTTGCCGTGGTTTTTGCATGAAGATACATTATACATAGAATACATTTAAATTGTGTATCAGGTCTGGTTTACTTTCACTGACTCTCTCTGTTCTTGTTAGTGAAGCCCAGTCCATCTGTGCCCTGTACCTCGGACCAGTTCGCCTGTAGGTCCGGACAGTGTATACCCCAGGGTTTTTACTGTGACAACAGACCAGACTGTCCAGACATGAGCGATGAGATTAATTGTGGTGAGTATGAACATTCTATGTTGCGATAGTACATTTAAGGAGGATGTCAGACACTTTTCAGTTGTTATCCCCACCAGCATTGGGTGTCGAGGAGTTGAGATCTTTCCGACATGCACCTTCGCCATGCCATTACTGATAATCAATTTGTCTAAGGACCTTTATATTTCAAACATAAAGCCACCTCAGCACCCTCTTTTTTGAGTTCTAAGAACCATGACCTTGACCTTTTTTTTAAGGTGATATCAATGTTTTTTTTCCCCCAAAGTGCATTACAATTGGCCATGGCCTGCCCCCATGCAAATACTAATCCTGAATTTGTTATAGGACCTTCATATTTTGAACAAAAATCCAAATCAGCACCCTCATGCTTGAGTGGTAAGAACCATAACCTTGACTTATTTTTTCAAGGTCATATTAGGGTTGTTGTTACACCCCACCCCACCTTGCCTGTGTTCCCAAGACCATGACCTTGAATTATACTTTCAAGGTCACATTGAGGTCATTTATTTATTTCTTTTTGCCCACGAAAATTCATTAAAATTGGCCTTTGTCACAATGACTGGTCATCAGTTTGTCTTAGGGGGGATCATGTTAATGGGTGGTGGTGCCGTTAAAAAGCGATCAGATGCCGTATAAGAAGTATGCACTTTTGTAACTGGTTTGTTCTTTTCACCTATTTTCTTTCAATAGAAATTTGACCTGGAAGGTTACAGTCCTTTTCAAAAGGCAATTATATTCTATATTCCATTTCATGTCACATTTAAATAGGCATGTGGACAGATACCCTCTTTAATTTTTTCTTATAATGTAAGCAAACAACAACGACAACAATAATAATAAATGGTAATGATGTTCTGTGTTAGTTTGCATTTAAATTCTATAAAAAGGGTTGTTTTCAATTTGCATGTAGATCTTTTTGCATTGGCATCTTTGTAAACAGTGACAACACAATAGTTGAAGCCAGTAGACGAATAACTAAATAAATAATTTTACTTTTTATCATTTTTAGCAGATCTGCAAGAACCTATTACGTTTCCACCTATTCAAATACCAAGTACAACGCTCGAGGCTAAAATCCCCCCACGTCCTGGGCCATGCCGCGCCGATCAGTCCACGTGTCAGAACGGTCAGTGCATCTCCCGTGATTATGTGTGCGATGGAGAAAGCGATTGCAGCGATGGGAGCGATGAGCTCAACTGTGGTAAGTGCCTAATAAAGCACATTACTGTATACATCTGGCAAAATATAACATACAACATTACTAACTATGACAAACGCGTTGATGCTCCAGGAACTCCTTCACCCTGTGAGCCCAACGAGTTTAAGTGCCAGAACGGCCGCTGTGCTCTCAAACTGTGGCGCTGCGACGGCGACAATGACTGCCATGATAACTCTGATGAGATCAACTGTCGTGAGTTGCGCTGCTTCATCATCCTTAGCTTATCTTTCACATCCTAATGCACTCGCGTTTTTAAAATGAGTGCTCTGTGTTTTCTGTTTCCTGCGTGTAGCTGGTAAAAAACCTGGTGAAGTGTGTGCTCCGGAGCAGTTCACGTGTCTGAGCGACCAGACCTGCATTCCTGCCAGCTACCAATGTGACGAGGAGCCTGACTGTCCTGACCGCTCCGATGAGTACGCCTGTGGTGAGGCATTCTTTACTTCTTACAAAGTCGCCATTATAGCCAGTATTAACCACAGTCTCTTGCTTTCTCTTTATTTCTTGGTCTTTTTTCTTCATTCTTTCAATCTTTCTCTTTATTCTATACCAATGCATGTCTTAAAAATGTATATATTATAAAATTACATCTTCATTTATGAGAAGTCATTTATTATACAGGGTGACTCAATAAAACCTCCCAAAATTTCAAAGGTAATTAAAAAATGGTGAAAAATAATCAAATTATTATTTACACACAAGATACTTCATTCAGTACAGTTTTATTCATCACGATTTAAAAATCCTCCTTCAACTCTAACTCATTTGCTGAACTAGGGTCACAGGAAAGATGATGCCTATTTCATCCGATACTGGGCAAAGACGGGGTACACCCCTGAACAGCTCGCCAGACCATTGCAGGCAACATACACGCACAACCATTCAAACTCTACTCTCAGGGCAATTTGGAACAGCCAATTAGCTGAATGTGCATGTATTTGGACTGTGGGAGGAAACCGGAGTATCCTGAGGAAGCCCATAGAAGCACAGGGAGCACAAGCAAACTCCACACAGAAATGCCCTCACTAAGCCTGGAACTCGAACCCAGCACCTTCTTGCTGAGAGGTGCCCCTGTGCTGCTTTAATTGCTTGATTATTTGAATTATTTGAAAATCTATGCAAAATATTTTTAAAATAGGGGGGTCATGTTACTATGTTATACGTGCCAGTCAAGCAATACTTATCCAACGTATCCGCTGGTAATGATGCAATAATTCGGCTCGTAGAAGAATGCTAATTTGACTCCCTATTATTTGACTGCTTTCCACTAATCAGAAACAAGACATTATTATTCATTCGAAATGTTTTCTCGTTTCCGATTGGTGGAAAGCCATCAAATAATACTTGATTTCGCTTAGTTGCCATCAGATACAAAACCAAATTATTGCATCATTGGCTAAATGATTATCAGTGAAATGATTATTGCATGATTGGCACACGGTGCGAGTGACTTTTCACTGCGTACATTTCTTGGGCTTATTTGTTCACCTACAGGATCATTCTAACATCTTTCAGTCAGAGCAGTAAAAGGATTTTGTTTCTGCTCCCAGCCTTTCTCTCAGCCCTCCCACTACATGAGCTAGCCAAATATATCTTAGTCACACGTCGCTGATTTGGGATAAGAATGTATCCTGCATGTGTACATGGCTTCGAGTTTCCACATGTGTGCGGGAGGGAAGGGGAGAGGGAGAGAGAGAGAGATAGTGAGTGTTGGGACAAAACACAATCTGACTTTTTTTTTTTTTTTTCTTTATGATTTAGCTCCTCCCGAGGTGACCAGCCCTCCCGAAGAGTCTATTACAGCAGTGCGGGGGCAAACTGTTACCTTCACTTGCACAGCCATCGGCGTACCGACCCCCATCATTACATGGAGGCTTAACTGGGGGCATATTCCAACCAGTAACAGGTAGACCTTCTCCCTGTTTCATTTCCGATTTACCATGACGCTGAGGAATCCTGGATTTTAATTGGTCAGATTTGGGGGGTGGGGGTCAACTTCATGATGTGTGATGTCACGTCAAACCAAGTTGAACACTCTGAACAGCTCGTCAGTCCATCACAGGGCCCACCATTTGCACTCACACTCACACCTAGGAGCAGTCTGGAACAGCCTGTTAGCCTAATGTGAATGTATTTGGACTGGGGGAGGAAACCAGAGTCCCCGGAGGAAACCCACACAAGCACAGGGCGAACATGCAAACAGAAACACGATCGCCAGGCTTGGAACTTGAACCCTGGACCATCTTGCTGTGAGGCGGACATGCTAACCACTACGCCACCGTGCCGAATGCTTCTGTGGATGTTTTTTGTTTTTGATGTTACGTCACGGAATATGTTTCTGTTCTTTTGATGCCAAGTTTGTGTTTTAGCCACCGATGGGTTAGTAAACTTATTTAAAAGTCGAAAGCGTTCGAGTACTGAAGTGTTCGCCACATCGTATTTGATACTTTGATGCTTTAAAACAGAGACATAGAAACATCAGTGGATTGCGCAATCGTGTTCTCCTCCTTTCATTGGTCTTTGAGTAAATAAAAACATTTGAAGGGTTTTAAAACCCCCAGAGAATTTTTGGTGGTTTTTTATAGTATGACTCATGGGTAATTAGAAGCAGAGGTTATTTTAGGTCTTTGAGATTGTCATTTTTGCTCCGTAGTGTCATTCCACCAGAGAAAAAGCTTTTCAACTGCTGCTTTATAATGATGTATTAACAGTCTGGGGTTTTTTTTCTTTCTTTCTTTCTTTCTTTCCAAAGTCTTTGTTTCAGGATCTTAAAATGTCAGTACTGGTCATCTGAAACTGCAGGGGGGAAAAAGCCACTATTGTTTGTTTCAGTTTATTGGATTTTGATGTGACTTTTAATATCAAAAAGTTCAGCTTTGGGGGAAAATGGGCCAAGTTATTAAAATACTAAGCCTCTCTAAAATACTAAGTCTCTCGCTTGCTCGCTTTCTCCTTAGGATTACAATGAACAGCGAGAATGGTCGCGGGACGTTGACCATTCGTGACGTGAAGGAAGGAGACCAGGGCGCGTACACGTGTGAAGCCATAAACGCTAAAGGCTTGGTGTTTGCTATTCCAGACGGAGTGCTAACCCTGACCCGACAACCCAGTAAGCTCCACTCACTCCAGTGCTTAGGATGATTCTTTAAACAGTGAGAAGTCTTTCTGGTTAGGTACTTTCTAATGTTCACGGCTGAAACCGGGGCGGTCCTGTTTGCTCTGGATGGTGTGAACGACTTTAATGATGCACGCTCACAAACTCTCGGCTTTGGAACAGAGGCTCCACGTTCTACACATTTAGATCTTGATTCCGAAATGCTTTACTGAGACGTTCTGTAATAAGGGGTGTGGATAAATATTTGAACCGTGTCCCCGTCAGACTAAAGGGGAGAGAAGAGTTGAATCATCAGCTCTGATTGGACGGTCAGAATTTAGTACTATGTAGTAATATAGTATTAACAAAAATAGTTGTTAATGTGCTGGAGGTAGCGTTTTTGGAAGGAGTCTCCAGTATCAGGGCAACAGTAGTGCAGTAGAAATTGCTTTTGTCTCTGTTGTTCTGTCTACCTGTATTTCTGCCTCTGTTCATCCATCCATCCATCCATCCAGGTCATCTCTCTGTCTGCCCATCTAACATATTTGTCTGTCTGTTTTATTTATCCATCAATTCAGATTTTCTGTCTGTCTATCTATCTATCTATCTATCTATCTATCTATCTTGCTTTTCCATCTGTCTAACTATCCACATTTTGTAAGCACCAGTTCTTCTGTCTGTCTGTCTGACTTGGCTATCTGTCATTTCATCCATCCATCTATCTATCCATCCATACATCCAGCTAGACAGTCTATCTGTCTGTTCATCTAACACATTTGTCTGTCTGTCTCTCCGTCCATCTATCCATCTGTTTAATATTTCTGTCTGTCTGTTTATCAGTCTATTTATTTATCTATCCAACTTGTCCATTCAAACTGTTCCTTTGTTTGTCCATCCAAGCTGTCTGTCTATCCATCTATTAAAGTAAGTAATTATGTGTTGAAGGCTCATGTCTCTGTGTTTATTCTCAGGTAACTGTCCTGAAGGACACTTTAATATCGGTGGTCAGTGCATACCCTGCTTCTGCGCCGGCATCACCAAGAACTGCCACAGCACCGGGCGCTACCGCAGTCAGATCTCCCTGCGCTTCAATGAGGAGGAGAACTATAAAGGTAGCAGAGAGTATGGTGTTATGGGATTTGAAGAATTTAGATTTCAAGAAATAATACATTTATATATATATATATATATATATATGTATGTGTGTGTGTGTGTATGTGTGTGTGTGTTTTATATTATATATATATGTGTGTGTGTGTGTGTGTGTGTGTGTGTGTGTGTGTGTGTGTGTGTGTGTGTGTGTTTTATATTATATATATGTGTGTGTGTGTGTGTGTGTGTGTGTGTGTGTGTGTGTGTGTGTGTGTGTGTGTGTGTGTATGTATATGTATGGGGTCGCATGGTGGTGTATTGGTTAGCTTGCTGCTTCACAGCTAGAAGTTCTTGGGGGTCTAGTCCCAAGCCTGGGCGTTACTGTGTGAAGTTTGCATGTTGTGCCCGTTCTTGTATGGGTTTCCTCTGGGTACTCCAGTTTTCTCCCACAATCCAATGACACGTCTTGGCTGTTCCAAATTGTCCCTGGGTGTGAATGTGAATGGGTGTTGGGTGTTGGATCTAGTGTGTGTTGGCCTTGTGATGGTTTGGCAAGCTGTTCAGGGTGTACCCTGCCTTAGCCCAGAGTCGGCTGTGAGAGGCTCTAGTTTGTGCGTGTGTATTTTATATTTGTATCTCCTTCTCCCCCCTTTTAGGAGTGAACGTGTCCTTCCCATCTCGGCCAAGTTCTCCTCCTCCTCTCTCCTCCACTCAGATGATTGTTAATCCAGAGGTGGAGGAGTTCCAGCTGGTGGATTTGTCCCGCCGTTTCCTGGATCTGGAATCGTACTGGACTCTGCCACACAAGTTCTTGGGCAGCAAGGTCATTTTATAGTCTTGTAAAAACTTCTCAACTCAGATAGATAAATGATACAGGTTATGTTGTCATTATGGATGTAGATGTGAGGAATCCAGAAGATAACCTGTTGCTACCTTGTGTTGGTCATGGGGGAAGGTTGCTGTTGGAAAAGGATCAATGATCACTGAGATGATGTGATGCAGCCTTAAAAGAACTGGAGTTATGACCTGGTGACACCCGGAATTCGAATCACTTTTGTCCTGAGCCATGATGTCAATCTGTTTGTTCCAGGTGGATTCGTACGGAGGTTACCTGAAGTATAAGGTGAGCTACACACTGCAGAGGGACGGCTCGGAGCCAGTGGACAAACCTGATGTGGTCCTGAGGGGAAACGGTAACAGGCTGGTCTACCGCCGTGGCATTCCTACAAACCCTGATGTTAAAAACCAGAGAATGATCAAGTTTACCGAGGTTAGTAACTATACCCAGATGTTGCCAGGTATGTGTTTACATGAGTTCCTGGAAGTCCCATGCACAGACTTGGGATACTCCTGGGTAGAGCCTTATATGACTCGGGAATGTAAATGAGGTCAACCATGCAGGGTTTTTTTGTGTCTTTGTGTGCATTAATGTGGTTGTTTAGGAAAACTGGCAGCACTCCTCTGGGCAGCCTGTGAGCCGTACGGATCTCCTGATGACTCTGGCTAACCTGGAGAGCATCGGCATCCGCACCATTTACAACAACCGCATGGCCAGCGTGGGTCTGAGTGAAATTGTCATGGACACCACCACCGCTGTTTTCAGCCTGCAGGGTCAACCTAAAGACGTGGAGGAGTGCAGGTCTCTCTCTCATTCTCTATTTCTCTCTCACACTCTCTCACTCTCTTCTCTCTCAATCTCTTTCTCTCACACTTTCTCCTCTCTCTCTTACTCTCTCTTCTCTTTCTATTTCTCTCTCTCTCTTTCTCTCTCTCACACTTTTTCCTCTCTTTCTCTCTCTCACTCTTTTTCCTCTCTTTCTCTCTCTCACTCTTTTTCCTCTCTTTCTCTCACTATCTCTTTCACACTCTTCATCTATCACTCTTTCTCTATCTCTCTTTCTCTCACTCTCTCTCACTCTCTTCTCTCTCAATCTCTTTCTCTCACACTTTCTCCTCTCTCTCTTACTCTCTCTTCTCTTTCTATTTCTCTCTCTCTCTTTCTCTCTCTCACACTTTTTCCTCTCTTTCTCTCTCTCACTCTTTTTCCTCTCTTTCTCTCTCTCACTCTTTTTCCTCTCTTTCTCTCACTATCTCTTTCACACTCTTCATCTATCACTCTTTCTCTATCACTCTTTCTCTATCTCTCTTTCTCTCACTCTCTCTCTCTCTCTCTCTCTCTCTCTCTGTCACTCTCCTCTCTCTTTTTCTCACTCTCTTTCTCTCACACCTCTTTTTCCTTCTCTCTCTTTCTCTCTCACTCTCTATCTCTCTCTCCCACTCACACTTACTTTCTCACTTACTCTCTCTCTATTTTTCTCTCTCATGCTCTTTTTCTCTGTTTCACACTCTTTCACTCTCTTTCTCATTTTCTTTCTCTCCCTCTTTTTCTCTTTTACTCTCTTACTCACTTTCTCTCTCTCTCTCTCTCTCTGTCTGTCCCTCGGTCTTTCTCTCTCACTCACTCACATGCACATACACTTTTCTTTCTATACTTTTGACCAGCAAGATCTTTGTAAGACAGACAGGCAGGCAGGCAGGCAAACAGACAGACAGATAGACAAAGAGACAGAACCATGGCAGGCTGATAGACAGATTGATCTGTATGTATATGTGTGAGTGTTTAGGTAGCTGTAAGAGCTGTTATATCTTTTTGGTTCTATCAACATTGGCCCTTTGAACCCAGTGTGAACCAGAACGTACGCATTATGTCTGTCATAGGTGTCCACCCGGTTACACTGGCCTCTCCTGTGAGTTGTGCTCTTCAGGGTTTGAGCGGGTACCTGGAGGTCCCTACCTGGGCACCTGTGCCGGCTGTAATTGCCACGGACATGCCAGCGCCTGTGACCCCATCGGCGGTCATTGCCTGGTAAATGACACCTTTATTAGTGGATTTGATTTGAATTCTGTTGGGGTTCATATTTTATAGTCGGTGTCAGTTTGTTTTTGTTTTTTCTTTTTAAAATTATTGTAATACATTTTCTTTCCCTCTCTACCTTTCTCTCTCTCTCAGAGCTGCCAGCACAACACCGAGGGCCCGCAATGTGACAAATGCCGTCCCGGCTATTTCGGTGATCCCAGTCGGGGTCGACCTGATGACTGTAAACCCTGTCCCTGTCCTTACACGGAGACGTCTCGCAGGTTGGGGCGCCGCATCATATCACACTCTGATCACTTGTTAAACGTATACATTCACAATAAATGGTTGTTATTCGTTAGTATGTAAACGGTGTGACAGTTTGCTGGGTTAAGAAGTGGCAGTGGTGGCTCTGTGGTCAAGGCTCTGGATTACTGAGCCAAAGGTTGGCAGTTCAAGCCCCAGGACCACCGGTCTACAACTGTTGGACCCTTGAGCAAGACCCTTAACCACCATGATTGGTTCTTGTTACGTACAGGTTTTCTGACACTTGCTTCCTGGATGTGGACGGACAGGCAACCTGCGATGCCTGCGCACCAGGCTACACAGGACGCCGCTGTGAGAAGTGAGATGTTTACACTCTTCCAGCTGTCCTTTCATCTATATTTTAAGTGTGTGTGCTGACCAAAAGATGAAACCTGGCCTGTATTGTGTTTTTGTTTGTAGGTGTGCACCCGGTTATGTGGGAAACCCTCTGCAGCCCAATGGCAGATGCACTGCATACAGTGAAAGTATGACATTACTTTGCCACAAGCTCTTTTTAGGATATCTGACACTTTACTGAGTCTCCAGGTGTTTGCAGCTGTGTATAATAAGTAGTTTGTAACAATTCACGGGTTGCCTGGTAAGTCATTTTCAACCCTTTTTCAGGTCTTACACGATGTGACAACAGAGGAACCATCAGTTCCAACAGCAGACCATGCAACTGCAAGGTAACATGTTTATCATCTCTAAATCGTCATTTGGTTTAGCGTGGTTGTGGTGTATTTATCTCATTCGGCATTTAATGCGGCATTTTTCACGGCAGGCCAACGCTGCTGGAACTTTGTGTGACGAGTGTAAACCGGGAACCTTCCATCTTTCCGCTGGAAATCCCGAAGGGTGTTTGCAGTGTTTCTGCATGGGAGTGAGCAAGCAGTGTGCCAGCTCCACCTGGACCAGAGATCAGGTTAGTCGGCCTGCCGTAAACTAGTATAGCATGGTTTTCTATCAGGGTCGATGGTTTGATGGTTCAGCTTATGGTGGGATCGAGATGGTTTAATGGACATCACTGGTTGGTGTTGATGGTGTTAATATCGACAAATTTATTATTCAATATTTATTAAAAAAGACATTTTATGTGTTGAAAATGGATGAAAACTACAGAAGCTGGTGAAGCTAAACCATGTAAGGATGATGCTGATGCCGAGTCGGTCGTTTGGTACTTCTCCACATCGTGAAATGTTTATTTTAAAAAAGTGTTGATGCCTGTAAGCCAGAAGTGGGTGGCCCACCTCCCTCAGCCACCGATCTTAAGTGGAAGTTAGTATATCAGCAAATATATGCCCCCACTTCTTTTCTGACCAAAATATTCCATACCTGAAGATGACCGAAGTAATGATATACCCATCGAAGCACTTTGTGTTTATGCCTAAGCAGCAGCAATAGCCAGGGCCAAAGGTATTGTGTTTTTGAGTTGTTCGTCCTGTCCATTTGTCCATGTGTGGTGTGTCCATCTGTACATACACACATGCACCTGTCTTTCCATTCAATCCTACAAACTATCTGTCCAGGACATCCCTCTGTACGCAGGATCTCAAAAGTACTTTAAAGGATTCTCTTTAAATTTTGCGCTTGACCCAAAGATGAACTGATTCGAGGGTCAAGGTCACTGCAGTCTCATGTTTGGCATTTTTTTTAAGATAATATCTTGACGCTTCGAGGACCTTTCTTAGAACCTTGCATTAAAGTTTACACGGACTTGAGGATGAACTTATTGGGTTTTGGAGGTCATAGGTCAAAAGTCAACACCTTGTTTGGACCATTCATCCGAGCACGATATCTCAAGAACGTTTTGAGGGATTTATTTTTTTCCCGAACTGATTAGATTTTGGGGGCTATAGGTCAAAGATCAAGGTCCTTATCGCTCTGAGGCATATAACTGGAAGGGTGGTAGGTCTAGTTTATTAAAGCAATCTGATAAATCATGGTCACTTATTACGTTATCATGATACTCGAATCCTCTAATCTTAAGTCAGTAATGAACTGTTTTATGGTTTCATCTAAAGGTGCGAGGAGGGGTCAACGGACAGCTGTTTTCCCTCACCAACGAAGGTAATACTTACACCATCACTGAGGGGATCACCCAGAGAAGTGGCACCGAGGTCGTCTATCGTGGGTTCCACAGCATCCACAGTGCCATCTACTACTGGGTACTACCCGAGAGCTTCCAAGGAGACAAGGTTCGTCTGTTCCTGCTGACATACGTTAATAAGGGATGAAAGTGTGACAATCAATGACAGGGTGCTGGGATGAGACCCGCTGAAGCTTTCTAAAATGTCTTTTAACCCCCTAAAAGGTGACTGCGTATGGAGGAGAGCTGCACTACAAGATACGTTATGAGCCTCGAGCCCGCTCTGTGGTGATCGAAAACAAGCCTGATGTAGTTCTCCAGGGCAACGGCATCTTCCTGGAGCACTTCTCTCAGACCAAGATACTTCCCCGTGTCCCTGCTACCTTCACCGTACCTTTCCGAGAGGTGTGGTTGGTGCTGACTTCTCCAGGGTTTTCATGCTCAGTTGAAAGAATGTTTTTGAACGTCTGGGTGGAACAAATAAATAAACGTACTCAGATGAAGCTTTCAGTCTTCGGAGTGGTGTTTAATGTAAATCTGTTTTTTTTTTTTTTTGTTTTTTCCCAGTCTGCATGGAGGAGAGCTGACGGACAGCCATGCACTAGAGAGCACCTGCTGATGGCCCTGGCTGACGTCTCCGTCTTCATGATCCGAGCCACTTATGCAGATAACATGGCCGAAAGCAGGTGAATGCACCAACAGAAGCTGTTCTCACCGTGCTTGCGTGGGTTTGCTCCGGGTACTCCGGTTTCCTCACACAGTCCAAAAATACATGCACAGTAAGCTGATTGGCAGTTGCAGTTGCCCCTGGGTGTGAGAGTGAATGGTATATGTGTTGGCCCTGCAATGAGCTGTTCAGGGTGTACCATCTGCCCTAATTGGGATTACGGTCGGCTGAGATGGGCGCCAGCCTCCCTGCGACCCTAATTAGGATTAAATGGGTTAAATGGGAAATGAATGAATGGATGAGTTAACGGTGTATTTTCTCCAAACTTGATGATGATGATGACAACGACGATATTTTAAATATTTTTCCTAATTTTTCTCGATTGGCTGCACCAGCTTTACCAAATCATCCCTTACTTAAAAGATCTTTAAATAGAGATTTAAAAGGTACAATAAAGTGGCTTTTCTGGCTTTTATGACCACCTGATGTCACAATAACACACCTTTTATGACTACACGGAAACGATGCCGTCTGATTGGTTTGCTATCTTGAGATAAGACGTCATTATTAATTTAGGAGATTTTCTCGTTTCTGATTGGTAGAAAGCCATCAAATAACTCTTAGTCTTGAATCACTGTCATACATACTGTATTACACATCATACCGCGATATCCACCTTGTCCTTGGGAAATAATTGTTATTTATACATTACATTTGTCTTGAGATGTTACCATAGAAACGGTAAATATATTATAATAGTATATAGTCTATGATTAAGTCTGTGTTCTGGATGCTGGTGGTAATTTCTTGGTTCTGCTCAGTATTGCTGATATCCAGATGGATATTGCGGTGCCTCATTCCACCGGGAACGAGAGGGCCCTCGAAGTGGAGGAGTGCGCCTGTCCTCAAGGTTACAGAGGACCGTCCTGCCAGGTATAATAAACACCCCACCTCCACCTGTACAAACTGTAGAGTCATTAAACCAGCATGCAGGATAAGGATTAAACATTCATTATAAACATGTGTAGGTGAAAGGTCACACTAACTTTTATGCTCGCAGGACTGTGATGTGGGATACACACGTACAGGATCAGGACTCTACCTCGGCACCTGTGAGAAGTGCGAGTGCCACGGGCATGCTAGTAGCTGTGACTCAGAGACGGGGGCATGTTTGGTGCGTGAGCATTCCTTTGTACTTACACATGCTGTGTGTAGAAATGATATTACAGAAGTTGATTTTAGAACTGATGTCTATCCTAGTGCATTGCGAAATTGTTAATCCTCCTGTGTTTATGTTGAAGTTTAACTGATAAATGAATGAAAATGGACTCTTCATGGATAATGTCTTCCTTTCCTCTCCATTCCATAAACAAAAGGGTTATTAATTAGCCAGTAAAAACTCCTAACCCGTCAGCCTTACTGCTAATGTTTCCGCTGTTTCTTTTTTTAATTTGTGAAGCTGGCAGGATTCTGGGTCTAGACGTGACTCACTGTCTCAGATTTTGTCTCTCTGTTCGACCCTGCCCTGCCCATGACCCCATGTAACATGTTAAGTAAGGAATAAAGCAGGCGGTATTATAGGACAACGTGACTATTTTCAAATAGCAGCATTTTCACATCAGGATCAGCATGTCTGCCTCACAGCAAGAAGTTCATGGGTTCGAGTCCCAGGCGGGTTTTAAATAATGGTGCACGTGAAGCGACGGGACTTGTATTAATTGATCCCTGGGGTGGTATGGCGGTGTAGTGGTTAAAACGTCAACCGCACAACAAGAAGGTCATGGGTTCGAGTCCCAGGCGGGTTTTAAATAATGTTGCACATGAAGCGACGGGACTTGTATTAATTGATCTCTGGGGTGGTATGGTGGCATAGTGGTTAACATATCAACCTCACAAGAAGGTCATGGGTTTGAGTCCCAGGCTCTGTATAGAGTTTGCAGGTTCTCACCATGCTTGTGTTGGGTTTTTTTCCTGGTCCTCTGGTTTCATTCCAGAGTCCAAGGACATGCACATTAGGCTAATGGGCCGTTCCAAATTGCCTATGCTTTGTGAGGAAGCTCTGCCGTTAATTACAGCAAATTCTGAAGCATTCACAACTAGGGGCAATTTGCCAAAACAGCCAGTTAACCTAATGTACATGTCTTTGGACTGTGGGAGCGAACTGGCGCACCCAAACGAACCCACACATGCATGAATAATAAAATAATATTTTCTTAAATTCAGTTCTCTTACCAGACTTAATTATGTGTGCAGAAGCTTTTACTGTAGTAATGACATCTTGGAGCAAACACATATATACATATACACTTATATATACTGTATATATAAGTCTGTTTCTGGATGTCTATATCTACTGACTGATGTTAATTGATGAAATATTTTAAAGTCATGTTACTGAGAACGAAATCAGAGAGTTGGTCCAGGATGGTCCAGCATCATGCATGATCGCGGCCCTGGTTTCCGTTACAGCAATGCCAGCACAACACGGTCGGACCCAGATGTGAACGCTGCCATGATGGTTTCTATGGCGATCCAGTGACTGGCGGTGTGCACGCCTGCAGACCATGCCATTGTTTTGGATTCGCCTCTGGAAGCAGGTTAGTCAATATCGCTATAGATTTATACCTGATCTTAGAAATCTATCAGAAGGTAATCGGTGTATCGAAGTTTGTATTATTATTATTATAAATTCTTTCTTCTACAGTGAGACGAAATCTTGTTACTTGGACAGCGATGGACAGCCTACTTGCAATAACTGTCCTGTTGGGTATACTGGAAGGCGCTGCGAGAAGTAAGCTATAATATAGTTATTCCTTGTCCCAGTCTGATTATTTATTCATTCATTTTCAGAACGGCTTAATCCTGCTAGGGTTGGGTGATCAGCTCGCCAATCCATTGCAGGGCCAACACACACACACACCACCATTCACACTTACACTCACACCTACTGACGATTTGCAAACAATCAGTTAGCCTAATGTGCATGCCTTCGGACTGTCTGAGGAAACCGGACTACCTGGTTGAAACCCATGGACTCACAGGGAGAGCATGCACACTCTACACAGAAACGCCCTCGCAAAGCCAGGGACTCGAACCCAGAACGTGTTGCTTTGAGGCGGATGCGATAACAGTGACGGGACAGAAACAGAACAGAAAGTGACGGAGTTGTTTTCCCACTGAGTGCTTTGTGAATTCTGGGCTGATCCAGGCTGCATACGGGGAGCACCATACTGTGTTGATCTCTTGTATCTCTAGCTTTCTTCTTCTAGAACCATGATTGTGTGACTCTGTTGAGCCATATATAGAACCAAATAGGCATTAACCCTGTCCATACTAGTGCAGTTTACTTTGTGGAAGTCACTGATAGGAAACTAGATGTACTTAATGATAATGTGTGTGTGTATGTATGTGTTTTTGTTTTTGTTTTGTTTTTTTTAGAAAAATGTAATAAAATTTTTTTAGATGTAAATATAAGAGTGGCGTTGTGGTTAGCACATTCGAGTTCTGGGCTCAGGGGTTTCTGCGTGTCCTCCCTGTGCTTGTGTTGGTTTCCTCTGGGTTTCCTCCCACAATCCAAAGACGCACATGTTAGGCTAAATGACTGCTCCAGATTGCTCCTAGGTGTGAGTGGTCATTTATATGTCTTGACCTACGATGGTCTAGCGAGATGTTCGAGACGTACCTCACCCTTGCCCAGTGTTGGTTGAGATAGGCTCCAGCCTCTCAATGACCCTAATAGGATTAAGCAATTCAGGAAATGAGTGAGTGAGTGTAAATAGAAGGCATATTTGCTCTACAGCATTTCTTTGCATGTGCCTAAAACGTTTGTGCAGTACTGTATGTTAATGTACCATCTTGTACCATCAGAATTGTTTGGAAAAATATGACTTGCATTTGCATTTTTCAAGGGTCACCATGTGTCGCTTATAGCAATCCCCCCAAAACGAAATGCTTCCTATTGTAAAGCTCTTTCCTGTGGTTTAAAATGTAAACATTTAATATATTGTGGGATTGCCTGTCATGTCCAAATCCTCAAGAATTTGTCAGCATGGGGGATTGTCAACATTTTGAATGCCCTCATTGTGAATCTCTGACTGCCGAAGTTTGCTTAGTGTCAGACGTAGCGATGTGATATGTAAAGGAAACTTGGTGTGAAGTGCCTCTCTCTGATTCAAGCTGTCAACGTTTCAAGAAGTGCGAGTACTGACAACTGTGGAGACTGCTATCCAGAAGAACAGCTGGATAGAGTCTTTTCCGAGAAATGCAGTCATGTCGTTTATACCGGTGTTGATAAAAGGCAGGTGTTGGACGGGAGCCAATAGGGGAACAATCCTCCCTTCGGTTAAGATGTTCTTTTATGGACACAACCTGCACACGTGGGGGGAAAAAAATCCTACAAGAGCATACAAGCTAAAAAGGTACTCCTGTAGAGCGCATGGTCTCTAACAACATAACCCTTCACAAGACTTGAGAACAACACATCAGAATGTAAAGACGAGCCTGAAGAGCCTTAGAAAGCAAACCCGAAAGGCTTACCACACACGAAAATAACAGAAAAAATAAACAAATCATTGGACTGGAACAGGCTGAGCCACCTTAAGGGTACACTTGAGGTCTTGATTGATATGTTCGCTGCACTTGGCTTGAGAACTCTACAAAATCACATCCTTAAGGGGTGAGCTAAGCTTATAGCCTCACCATGGCTAATACCAAGCCATTTAAAGACCTTTCAAGAACAGCAGTCTTCAAAACTAATCCCACTTAATGCCTGTCTTATTAAAAAGAAAGGATATCTATAGGACAACAAAGTCTATTAAAAAGGAAAAGAAGCTATAGCTCTTATAAAACCTGTTCCTAGCCCTCATACTGCAGGCTGCCCAGTATTGGCAGTTCAACATTTTACAAGAATGGACAACTGGGAATAGAAGCAGCTGCACAATCAACTGGATGGATGAACGAATGGATAAACAGCTCTCCCAATTGCTGGATGCCCCATGCAAGCGGTGCTCTACCGTGGGACAGACTCCGTATCCCTTTGTCACCGTGTCCTACCAGTGTGTCACATGATCTCCACACTGTCACATGACCTGCTGATTGACCTACACTCTATGATGATGTCACAGAGAAGGGCGTTATCACCCTGGTACATTCCAGATGCAGTAGTCTTGTACACTGCACTGAACAGGGCTACATTTTAAATGAAGCCTCACAAAATGGCAAGCGTTCATCTACCGCATTACCAAACAATTCAAATGAAGGCGAGAATTCACGAATCACTTAAAAAACAAACTGCCACGCCACCATTTTTAACATTTTTTTAAAAAGGCTACCTGTGTTCTTGGGGTATGCATCATCATTGGCTTTGGTGTCTTTCCACTGCCCCTGGTGCTGATTTGATTAGGTGTTTTGAGGCAACTTCAGTTTAATGAACTAGTCTTTCAATAAAAAATTGGTTAGCCAACTTACACATGTAAAGAGAACCATTTGCAGATGTTTTAAGCCACATCTGGTTAGTCTGGTAATAAGCACCCTTTTCATGTGGTCCTACAAGGACAAACATGAACAAGTTGCCCCAGGAACAAATTGCAATCGGAACAAGTTGTGCTCACTTTCCGACCTGTATACGCGATCAGTCTCAGATCAGTGGCAACACCCGTCTGGACAGGAAGACCGCAAAACAACCTGTATGGACGTTACTGCACATGTATAAACCCGCCTACTTGACACATGTTGCATTTAGATGGCAAGTTGCGCCCCGGACAAGATGTTCTGGAACGACTCTGGGTGCAAATTGTTTCAGAACAAAATAGTTTTTACACAGGCAGTTGCACCATGGCAAGTTGTTCCTGGTCTAAGTTGTTCCTGTGCAAGTGCCTGCGTAAAGAAGCTTTTGATTCACTGTTGATGTTTGTCCTTCTTACTCTAGGTGTGCCCCTGGATACACCGGCAATCCTGAACATGGACAGCGCTGCAGTCCAGGAAGTGGTATGTTTTGCTTGCGCATGTAGTCTATTTTTTTTATTGCAGGTTGCTGTTTCTCAAAAGGACTGGACACAAATGCATTAAAATTGTTTGATCCTAGTTTGCTTTTTGAAGCAGCTTTGTTTGATTTCCTCTTTCAAGAGGCTGCCAGTGACTTTAATGTTTGGCTCATCTCAAAGGGAGTGTTTTAAGATAAGCTAAATGTTAATTAGGTCTGCCAGATCCTGTGTATTCGTTTTGTATTGTGGCTCAGACTGAACAAAGATTTCCTGTTTGCAGAGAGATGCCAAAACTGCGACCCGCAAGGAAGCGAAGGCTGTAGTTCAAACGGCATCTGCCGCTGCAAGGCATGTACACGAAATTATACAAACACCTCTATCAGCCCATTTGTCCACATTTATTTGCAGCCAAGAGGAGGATTTTATTATCTCTTTTGTGTGTTCTCAATGTGCAGATGAACGTGGAGGGTCCTTCATGCTCCAGCTGTAAGCCTGGCGCCTTCAATCTGAGCCCTGCCAACAAAGATGGCTGCCTAGCGTGCTTCTGCATGGGAATCACTCAGCAGTGCTCCAGCTCATCACTGTACAGAGATGTTGTAAGGCTTGCGGACCTGCTTTCGGCTTTCCCACTTATAAAACAGAGCGCTGTTCTGATCTCTCTGCTCTTTGGATTTATCATTCTTTCCCAGATCACCACTGTGTTTGCTCCCGGAAACGCCCAAGGCTTCGCTCTCGTGAACCGTCAACGCACCAACCGCATCAGTAGCGGCTTCTCAGTGGAGGTGGCCACGGATGGAACGCAGCTCTCGTTCACCAACTTTGACCATCACAGCCAGGAGCCACACTTTTGGCAGCTACCTTCCAACTACCAGGGAGATAAGGTATAGTCTAGGGGTTGAAGTCTTTATAAACCACAGGATTTCAGTCTTCTCGCCAATCCCCACCCCAGTCTTCACTCTTTCTGCCAGCTCTTTTAATCTGAAACTGAGAGTCAAGAGTTGCTTTCCTTACATGTTCACCCTTGCTGATGTTACTGATGGTGTAAGAGGATGCCAATGGCTTTATTCTATATCTAATGGCTACTACGAACTTGAGCTACGTATAATATGTCATGTGATTTAAATGCCTGGGTGAGGACATAAACAACTAGTACAAACAAAAGCAGTAATTTAAATACAAGGGAAAGTTGTTGGACCTTTTCTCTTGGTTCTGCATGTTTTCATACACTGTTTGAGAGATTCAGACAAACTCAATCACCTTGGATTGTTAAAACAACACCCTCTCTTTAGTCGGTGGCCCATTTTTGTTTTTTTTTCTTCAAACCTCAAGGATGTATCATTATATAAACCATGGATTTTAACTAAAAGGTGCATCTTCTGGGATACTCTTGAAGTTTCAAGAAAAAAATGGCTCATTTGAGCGCCCCCTGTTGAACAACTTCAAGGGTGTCCTGGATGAATTATGATACTCTACCCTACCTATAGACCCCCTCTTAATTAACCTGGGACACTTTTAAAGATTATTAGACAGGTGGGTACTGTCAGTTTGGTGAAGTCGACGT
Source organism: Neosilurus hyrtlii (assembly GCA_028564935.1). Taxonomy (NCBI): domain Eukaryota; kingdom Metazoa; phylum Chordata; class Actinopteri; order Siluriformes; family Plotosidae; genus Neosilurus; species Neosilurus hyrtlii. The sequence goes on from JAOUQZ010000017.1 coordinate 17,892,639, forward strand.
AAAAAGATATGGCTGTAGGTCGGGACAGAAGGAGTCAACGGAGGAGCAGTTTGGATTTTGAAATTTTGGCATCATCCTAATCTCTAAAAATAAATAAACAAACAAACAAATAAAGCCCCCAGATGAATCCTAGGGGCGGTTAACCAGTCTGTCTGTTTGAACTTTTAAAAATTGGATGTTAAATATCTATTTTTGTACTTTTTAGAAGCAGACTCACTTTAAACGAATGAAACGCTCACGTGAGGTAAAACGGAATGAGTGGAATGTGTGTTCCAAGTGTGCACTGACGTGATGTGGTATTTTCCGAATGAGTTCTGGTGATGTAATGTTTTTAAAACAAAGCATTGTTGCTTGTCCTTTGCCAAATTTCAGTGATATGTTGTACTAATGCACATGAAACAAATGACTACGAATGGAAGAAAAAAAAACACATCAGTGTTTTATTAATCATTTTTAATTTAATTAAATGTCATTTTAATATTAAACTAGAGCATGCGGAGAGCATAAACCTTCGCTAAGCCTAGCAATCCCCCATATGAGCCAAATGTAAAATATCTTTTAAAAAAATTTCTGACTCCAAATTTTGATCTGGATCATATCCAGATTTGGTGGGGTTTTTTTTACCCAAACCCCTACCTCTGGTTAAAAAAAAAAAAAAAAATCATAAAATTTTGCAGATATCAAAGTCCACAGCACCCCCTGCTGGGCTGGCTGTATTATAAAACTCCCAAAAAATAGGATTTCCCATGTTAAATATATATTGTCGCCAAATGCCCCAATCTGGATCAGTTCCGGATAAAACTTGGTGTGAGATTAAAGATCCTTATCCTGAATGTACATAGTTAATTGCATGTGCGTGCATGTGCATTTTGACAGAGCTATGATTTTCTTCATAAATTTCACCCATTATGAGTTATTATTTATTTGACATGTTTTTATGATATCATCAGTAAATGAATTCTTAACAAAATTGAATGGGAACAACCTTGGGTGATCATCTATCCATCATTAAAATTTCAGATTGATCTGTCAAAAACTATGGACAGGAAAACTTAACCTCCTTGTAATAAGCTCCTGAATGAATTAGCAAAATAGCCCAAGTTTTGCATTTTGCATAATATAATTATTTTAATAACATGATATTATATTACACTCAAAAATCAGTCAAAAAAATGCAAAAAGAATTTTTATTTATTTCCCCCAATAAAAATAGCAGTTGAGTTGCCCCATTCCCAGTTCCATACCAGTGATCTTTTGACCAGTGCACTCTTTTCAGCTTTCTCCTTGAAGTATGCATGATCCTTACAGTTCCATTTTTTTAGCTACAAAAAAACCCTGAAATGGATGATAAAAAATATTAAAAATAGAATTAGTCAAAAAACAATGTTTTTGACTGCATGTTGCCACCTTAAACAAGTGGCTTGTGGAACTTATGCATCGTGCTGCAAGGTCTGCTACATTATCCAAGGGTTTCTTGTCGAGATTATAGGGAGGCGTGTTATATTTATAACACCAGGATGAATCTTCATTGCTAGAGGGACGAGTGAGAAAAGGAAAAAGAGAGAAAGGAAGAAAATTGGTACAGCCAAAACCGGCAACAATATCCGTGTGATCCCTCGGATTGTTTAGAGGCCAGACCTTGTTGCTTACTTGACTTGGTAGTGTGCATGGTATCATATGTTCAGGGGTAAAAAAAATAACCATTTGCATGAAGAAATTTTAGGTTTTAGGATAATTATGAGCACGACAGCTCCCTGTAACACAAACAAATACCACAAGGTTTCCGCAGGGCATTAAAAGTAATTTTTTTGGTGTTTTTCAGGGTTTTTTGTTGCAAAAATTAAGGCACTAAATGACTTTAAAAGCCAGAGGTCCCTCATCCCAGTCACTTTCTCCAGCTCTTCCAGGGGACACCGAGGTGTTCCCAGACCATTTGAGAGTCATAGTCCCTCCAGTGTGTTCTGGGTCGACCCCGGGGTCTCCTACCGGTTGGACATGCCCGAAACACCACACCAGCAGCAGTCCAACTCCGAGCTCCTCCGGGATGACCGAGCTTCTCACCCTGTCTCTGAGGGAGAGCTCCGCCTCCCTGTGAAGGAAGCCCGTTTCAGCCGCTTGTGTCCGCGTTCTTGTTTTTTCGGTCACTACCCAAAGCTTGTGACTGTAGGTGAAGGTAGGAACGTAAATCGACTGGTAAATTGAGAGCTTTGCCTTCCTTCTCAGCTCCCTCTTCACCACAACAGACCGGTACAAGCTCAGCTTTACAGCTTTGCACCGATCCGCGTGCCGATCTCCTGTTTCATCCGTCCTTCACTCAGATTAGGATTGGACATTAAGAGCATTAAATTTTATTCTTTTACACTTTAATAAAAACATTTAGATAGTTTGGAAAAAGAATGTGTGTCTGTTGGCCCTGCTATGAACTGGTGAACTGTTGAGGGTGTACCCCGCCTTCATCCACAGTCGGCTGAGGTAGGCTCCAGCCTCCCTGCGACCCTAGTAGAATAAAACAGTTCCGCATATGAATACATGTATATAATTAAAACTTTGATTTGCTTTCGCGGAATACATTATGTACTGTAACTAGTGTGGTACTAATTGTCTCTAGGCCGGTGTAAAATTGATGTCACACTGGATGTTTGCGTGGTAGGCTGGGACCTGGAGGAGTTAATCTTTGGTTAGAGCAAGTGATATTTCTTAGTCTCAAAGATAAAGGGAAAATGCAGGTTCTAGTAAAAGTGGTTGGAAGACGTAGTTCACTTTACTACCCCCAGCAACTAATTTTTTTTTTTTTTACAAAAACTATTAAACTAGATTTGCTGATACCTGCAGAAACCCTGTACCAAACCCAGATGAGCACTTGTTGAGTTTTGTGGTGTCTTGGCTCGCACCCCCTGAGTCTATGCACAGTTCAGCATGTCTTTATTTTGTGCACGCTATTGGACGTCTTTGGATTTCTGTCCCCTGGGTCACTCTGGTTTCGGTTCATTTTACTCCACCCATCTTTTCCAAAGTCATCGAGCGATGATGTGCGTAAAGTCGACGACGAAATATGGAAGCTCATCAGCAACTTCTCGCAAGGACCACCCGCCTCTTTCTTTTCTTCATCTTCCAGTTCCTCTTCCTCCTTTCCTGTCAGAACCCCTAGTTTGGCAGGTCGTTCAGGTGGCCATGCCCCAGTTCCTCCTTTTCCCCCTGCAGACTTACAAGCCTCTGTTTGGGCCTCTGGGCTCCACCCTGGTGCACCAGGCCATTCCCATCATCTTACCACAATCAAGGTATTGAAAGGTCTTTCCGGTGGTTTCCATTTTGGTTAGGATTAAATGTAGACCATTATTAACACTTTGTAGCTCTTCTATGTGATTAGACACAACATTGCTCTGCATTGGTTTGACGCTGGTTTGGGATGTTGGTCTTACTGACAGGATAAGCTCAGAAAAAACCGAATGGATCCATCCAGTGCTGCTCCACCCGGCTCCTCCAACAAGGTAGTCATCCATGGCATGATTTCAATGAAAATCTTGGGGAAGTACTGCCCTCTGGAGGAACAGCTAACCTGAATGTTAGCAAGGTCACCCAGTCTTTGTGATCATCAAGCCATTGAGTCATGAGTTAATTTTTTACAGAGTGCCTTATTATTGGGGCTAGTAAAGAATTTGGTTAATCAGTCGTTAGCCATCAGATTGGGAGATGGTATGCGAAGGTTAATCAGTCTTGCTAACCTTAGGGTCCATATTTGTACTGAAATTCACACCAAGAGTCAATTTTGACGTGATTTGTTTTATTCAGCAACAAGATAAACACCTTTCAGTGTCTTAGGCACCTTAGTTTAACCCAAGATGTTTGTTTTAAGCCGTTAAGAAACTCCTTTTCTCTTTTATCTGCTTTGCCTTGCTCTCTTGCACTGCTTTTCTTTTTCTTTCTATCTGGTATCTGCTCATGTTCTGCAACCTCTCAATCTCCATGTGCTCCAGTACTCTCTGGTCTACAAAGGCTTTAGCTTGCACTCGGAGGACGTGCTCTTCTGGAAGCTTCCTGAGAAGTTTCTTGGGGACAAGGTAACTACTAACGACTTGACAGGGGTAAAAGCTTTAATATTTTTATGAGTATGATCTTTTTCGTATTTCTTGTAACAGGTCCAAGCCTACGGCGGAAAGCTCAAGTACACCATCTCCTATGTTCCCGGGCCGAGAGGCGCTCCGATAGAGGACGTAGACGTTCAGATCATTGTATGTAATATTGTAGATGGAACAAAAATGAAAGGGATGTCTGTTTTAAAAAGGAACCTCATTAAGGCATCCTCATTTCCAGGGTAATGACATCACTCTAGTGGCTCGACAGGATTGGAGAAGGGGGCAGGGGACAAGAGAAACCCGCAACTTTGAGTTTATCTTCCGGGAGGTGAGATGAACTGTGAAAATATCTACACTTTCAGCTTTATTGCGTAGTACTCTTCTGCTCAAATAACTGATATCATTGATTGCCTGGTGTCGTTTAGGAGCACTGGCAGCGTCCCGACGGCATGCCCGCCACTCGGGAACACCTGCTGATGGTGCTAGCAGATCTGGATGACATCCTGATCCGAGCCTCTTACCACACTGTCTTGCGCTCGTCCAGCATCTCGGGGGTCCGCATGGAGACCGCCGTCCCTCACTACACGGGATTGGACCGAGCTCTGGAGGTGGAGCTTTGTCGCTGCCCTCCTGGATATGAGGGCCTGTCCTGTCAGGTATGTGCAGTTCTGCAGTGCCGTACGGCCAGTACGGGACTAAATTACAGAAAGGAATTAACACAGAACTAGAAGTCCTCACATACAGTACATACATGTTCACATACAGAAGGTAGGTCACGTGATACACCGGTGGGACATCATGATAGAGAAATAGAGGCTCCTTGTTTCAGTATTACAGGATTCTTAACTTCTTTTGCGGTGTATTTTTAGGACTGCGCTCCAGGATACACCCGGACAGGCGGAGGACTCTACCTCGGCCACTGTGAGCTGTGTGAATGTAACGGGCATTCTGACTCCTGCGATCCAGAAACTGGCACCTGCACCGTACGCTGGTTCCATACTAGTCTATATAAAATTATTATTATTTTTTTTTAGTGTAGCTGTGCACTGAGGATGATCTCTCGCTCGCTCTCTCTTGTTGACAGAGCTGTCAGCATAACACCATGGGTGAGCTATGTGAGCAGTGTGCTGCTGGTTTCTTTGGAGATGCCACTGCTGGAACCCCAGAAGACTGTCAGCCCTGCGCCTGTCCCCACACTGACCCAGAGAACCAGTTAGTCCAATAAATAAAACTCAGTTATACAGTATTTTTAGTGTTTGATCCAGATTTGCTTGCAAATTCTAAATCAGACATAGAGACACACAGACATGTTTTGATATAGATTATTGCAAAAAAGATGTTAACTGAGTCTTCAAACTAGCTACTTACCCAGAAATGTTTGCAGGACGATCATGTTGGTGAGATTAAAAACATTTTGATTATATATTTTTATGAACAAACCCAGTTCTTAGTCAAACCTGAATTTTTGTCTGCTTTTTTTTTATTAGCCAAAGTGATATCTCCTTTTTTTTTCTCTAGACTGCCATACAAGATCTGTCAGCTGCTAGAGTTGCACATTTTTTTTTTAATTTTAAATAGTGCTTGCTTTTAAATAAAGCTTTATACCTCTATACATTATTGCCCTATGCTGTAGATATACACTGTAATTCCTTATAGCTTTATACATTCAGCTCTCCCACTCTGTACTCACACACACCCTGAACACCAGAATATATGAGTGTTATTATGAGCTGTTTATTCCATGTGTTTACTTATGTTTAGATTCTCGCCCACTTGTGAGAGTCTGGGTAATGGAGACTACCGGTGTACAGCCTGTCAGCCAGGCTACACGGGCCAGTACTGCGAGCGGTAAGATGACACACTCTTACATGTGTATGGGTTTTATTTGGCTCTGCTTCATTCATGTCTATTATTAAACAGGTGTGCACCTGGATATTTTGGAAATCCACAACAGAGGGTCAAGTGCCGTCCAGATGATGGTGAGTGTATTTTTTAACTTATTCTATCGTTACAGAAATTTCAATTTAAGATTAAATGCTGTTTTGCTTTTCTTTCATAACAACTTTTATATCAACTCCTGGACAAAGTATGTTCGTATAAATTGGTTGAAAATTAAAAAAAAACATGTAAAAGATTGATATAAAAATCTGTAAGGAGATTTTTTTTTTTTGCTTCTTTGATAAACAAATTAATAATCGATAACTAGAAGCACACAGAGAGCGCAAACCTCTGCCGGTGGTAAACAAATAATCATTTGCTCCCTGACCCATTTTCCACCTTCCCTGAAAATTTAAAGAAAATCTGTTCATATCTTTTTGCGTAAAGTTGATGATAAACAAATAGACAAACAGACGCAGGTAAAAACATAACGTCCTTGGTGGACCTAATAAACATTGTGGTCCTATTGGGTTTTTTTTTTCACTTTTTTCACTGTTTATAAGTCCAATCGTTCTGTTTTCTTTTGTATTCATGCCCATTTTTAATATTTTTTTAAAGTCCCTGCTTTCAATCCCTGTGTTTGTAATTTGAATTACTTTAATTAATTAATTAGCTATGCTAATTGTAGGCGAGGATACTTTTATACCCTTTATATCGCAGCTCCTGAACAAAGCACCATAATCATGGAATATGGCTTGGATGGTTGTCCCGTTTCCGTCCACTGTCTGCACATCCCCACCATAGGAAAACAAATAAGGCTGTATCGCTCACAGCAGGAAAAAAAACACCCAGATTTAATATTATTAACGAAACTGAAACCCAAAAAAAAGTGGCTCAGACACCACTGCTCAGACACGCACAGGATGAACAACACAATCTAACTCAGGTAGGCAGACAGACTTTCCAGATGATAAATGTTCATGGGGTAAATGCCGAAATCAGACACTTAACAGAGCATGAATTCCTTAAATAGGTAATTAAACTAATACGAAAGACTAGAGAACACCCAGTAAATATTTTGGCTCTTTTCTGTTTGGCAGTGTATAAATCTTTATATTATTTGGTTATAAGTGTTAGTACTTAAATTAGTTGGTTTGATTAAGGAGATGGTGTGCTTGTTTTTGGACAGCAGCTGCCTCTCTGGTGGTGAGGGTGTACCCCGAGAGAGTGCTGGTCCCTCAGGGTACCTCGGTCACCCTCAGGTGCCAGGGTTCTGGACCTCTGCCTCACTATTTCTACTGGACGCGTGATGATGGCCGTCCCATCTCCAACTCAGCCGAGAGACGCAGACAAGGTACTGCTGTCATGCCTATTAGAGAAAGCTGCTGAGGAACTAAAAAGATGGTGATGGCTAAAACATTTCGTTTTTCGTCACGTTTGGTGTGATGTCACTTCTAGAGTGGGAGTGGTTAAAGTATCTCTTTGAGGGAATGATTTAATCAGGTCACTTTGAATCTTTTTTGGTTTGCAGGAGAAGAGTTGCATTTCTCCAAGGTGCAGCCTTCTGATGCTGGCGTGTACACATGCACCTGCCGAAACCAGCTCAGTAGCAACCGCAGCCGGGCCGAGATCATCATAACAGGTAAGACTAAAAGATATACAGTGAATCTAACATTAAGGCTGGCTATAGTACTTCATTTATACACATCTAAGATCTTTTGTTTACAATCATCTGTTTCATGAGTGTACAAACTACTCTCACCCAGCCTAAAAAAACTCCTTCTACCGCCTCAATGAGTGTAAGGATCTCCCTCAGCCACCTCCATGAGCCTAAAAAAACCAATCTTAACCACCCCCATGAGCGTGAAAACACCCTTACCTACCTCTATGGGCGTGAAATAAAACAAAAACCCTCAACCACCTACAAAAGTGTAAAAAAACAATCTTCGTCACCTGCATGAGCTTAAAAAGCACCCTCACCCACCTCAATGAGTGTAAGAAACTTCCTCAACCACCTCCATGAGCCTAAAAAACCCACCCTCAACCATCTTCATGAGTGTAAGAAACTCTTAACCCCTGTGAGTGTGAAAAACACCCTCACCTACCTCTATGGGCGTGAAATAAAAACCCTCAAGAAAAAACCCTCAACCACCTCCATAACTGTAAAGAACACCCTCACCCACATCCATTAGTGTAAAAAAACACCCTCAACCACCTCCATTAGTGTAAAAAACACCCTCACCCACATCCATTAGTGTAAAAGAAAACCCTCAACCACCTCCATTAGTGTAAAAAACACCCTCAACCACCTCCATTAGTGTAAAAAACACCCTCAACCACATCCATAAGTGTAAAAAAACCACCCTCAACCACCTCCATGAGCATAAAAAAACACCCTCAACCACCTCCATGAGCATAAAAAACACCCTCAACAACCTTCATGAGTGTAAAAAATCATCTTCAACCACCTCCATGAGCTAAAAAAACACTGTAAACCACCTCCATGTGTATAAAAATTCATCTTCAACCACCTCCATGAGTGTAAAAAATCATCTTCAACCACCTCCATGAGCATAAAAAACACCCTCAACCACCTCCATGAGCATAAAAAACACCCTCAACCACCTCCATGTGTGTAAAAAATCATCTTCAACCACCTCCATGAGTGTAAAAAATCATCTTCAACCACCTCCATTAGTGTAAAAAACACCCTCAACCACCTCCATGAGCATAAAAAACACCCTCAACCACCTCCATGAGCATAAAAAACACCCTCAACCACCTCCATGTGTGTAAAAAATCATCTTCAACCACCTCCATGAGTGTAAAAAATCATCTTCAACCACCTCCATTAGTGTAAAAAACACCCTCAACCACCTCCATGAGTGTAAAAAATAATCTTCAACCACCTCCATGAGCTTAAAAAACACCCTAAATCACCTCCTTATGCAGTATACATAGAAGGAAAGTGTATTCGAAAATCTGTAATATATGTTGTGAGAGTCTATCTCTGTTACAATCTTCTAATTAAGCAGGTGTGAAATTATCTATAAATAATCTGCTCTCTCACCTGCACTTCTCACTAGGTTCTCCATCCAAACCTATTGAGGTGTTTATTGAGGAGCCTAAAGCCCAGAGAGTGACCCCAGGAGCGACAGTGAGCTTCATCTGCACAGCTAAGAGCAAAGTATGGCGTCCCCCAGGATTCTTTTTCATGTTTCACATTAGGATTGTCTTGTTTCCTGAAATTGTATTTGTTCTTTCTGATATACTTGAACCACACTCAGTTCCCAGCGTACACTCTCGTGTGGACACGTCAAGGCAATGGCAAGCTCCCCGACCGCGCTATGGACTTCAATGGCATCCTGACGATCCAGAACGTACGTCCTGAAGACGCAGGGGTCTACGTATGCATCGGCTCCAACATGTTCGCCATGGATGAGGGCTCTGCCACCCTCTATGTCCCAGGTTCGTGACTGGCGTGGCTGTCTTAGTCATCGTTCTCCAAGCTGCCTCAAGCTTCACCTGTCAGTTTATTCTCCTGTGCATGACAGCTGCATGCTCTCACTCTTGTATTTTTTTATTTTTTGCTTGTTTGTTCTTGCTCGCTTGGTTTCTGGTAGACGACTCAGCTGCACAACTTATTTTTCCACTTGACTTTGTCAACCACAGGACTTTGGTTTCCTGCTCTGGTTTGATCTGTGGTTTTGTGTGTGTGTTGGCTCACTAATCAAACCGCTTCGGCTTCCTCTTACTGCCTGTACAATCCTTTATGCTAAAAAAACAAACAATACAGCTTGTGAAAGATTAATCAAGGAAAAAAAAATCACATAAATCAATTTAATAGATCACCGAAGTCGATGTCGGTGCTGAAATTCTCTGACAGAATTCTCTTTTCTGATTTTTTTCAACAATTAAATGAATGAAATTGAAATCTAAAACATTATTATATATTAAATAATTTTCTGGTTAACTTTATACATGTAAATCAATCTTTGCTTGAACTGAATCACAAAAATTTCAAAAAGCAGTAATTTATCACTTTGAAATGCTTTAAAGGCAGAAATTCAAACCACTAAAACAATATTTAACTTTTAATTTTAAAAACGGTTTAATACAAAGTAGTGGAACAGGCTTATAATCAACAGTTATACACCGCATGCTAGGTGGATGTTGGTGCTTCAGCTCATGGAATATTCAATTCAGGGACATCCACCAAGCTTGAGGTGTATATTATTTTAATATATACTACATGGGAACATGAGCACAACAAAAGTACACAAAAATGAGATTTTTATGATTTATTTCTCACGTTTTTTAAATCATAGTGTGCACAGGTGAGATTTGATTGCATGTATGAGCACACTTTACAATATCCCTTTAACTCCTTTTTCAGAGTTGAAGTATATACTAGGCAGAAACATATAGAAAAGCAAACTAAAATGAGATTACTATTGTTTTTATTTGC
>JAOUQZ010000017.1:17904570-17924820 GCA_028564935.1 Neosilurus hyrtlii
ATATGTATGTGTGTGTGTTTTTATCTGTACTACATATGAATTTGTTTTAAATTAAGTTAGCTATTAAAGGTACTTGGTAAAGTTACCACCTGGTTTTAGGTCGTCATCCAAGTTAACCGTGGTTCAGTTTACTGGTTTTTTGTAAATTCTGTACATCCATCGCTAATACAAACCTTCGTACGATACTATACATCGACGGTAGTGATAGTAGAGAACTCCATATACAACATATTTTTTAGAATATTTAACATATGCGTAATGTTAGCATAAATTGTATGTCCCCTCTCCATACAAAACAAAATGCATGTATTTCTGGGTACATCAAAAGGTTGGACCCTATCTCAGCCGACACTTGGCGAAGATGGGGTACACCATGAACAGCTCACCAGATTATCGCAGGGCAGTACACACACACACACACACACACACACACACACACACACACAACCATTCACACATCCACATCTAGGGGCAATTTGAAATAGCCAGGTAGCCTGATGTTTCAGATTGTGAGAGGAAACCCTGCGGAAACGCCTGAGCCCGGGCCGTTTTTTTTATTTTATTACCTTCAAAATGAATTCGAAAACTGACGGAATACTACTGTATATTGAGCGAGCACGTTTGGTTCCAAGGCTCATGGATGACCTGGGAGGACTCTAGACCCCCATATTTGTTTTCTTTATCTTCGTGCTTTGGAGACTTACCTGTCGGTGTTTACGTGTCCACCATTTACAGACGGAACTAAGACTGAGATGTTTTACACAGCCTATGAAATGTTTGAAGGACATAGACAGTGTAAGTCCACATGCTGATCTCCAGCCCAGCGGTGGGCTTTCTCTCTGTCTCTTTGCACCACTATTGCATGGAACAGCCGACATTAGCGTGAATTGACTAGCTCAAGTAATGCTGATGCAAGCTCAATCCTCTATACAAGTCCATGCAAATGACTTAAATGATACATTATGTGCATGAAAATGAATCAACACCTTTTAACCAATCAGATTCGAGTATTTTACAATGGTGGAGTAAATATTTTAGCATTAGTTTGTTTTTTGTTCCAAAATATGGACTTGTTGACTTGCAGATGTTGTAATTACTTGAACTTATTAAGCTTTTGGCTGTTATTGGTTCAATATGTTTGCATGATTCTGCCGCTGGGAGATTCCTCTCTATTATTTTTCAGTATGTAGACTGTTTAATATTGGGTTGAAAATTATACCACTGTTTTTGATGTAAACCTTGAAAGTTCTTGTAGGTCTTTAGCACTAATATTATTGGGTAAATGTAAATAAATAAATTTTACATAAATTAACAACATTTGCTAACCTCTGTCTAATAGATAAAAGGGAAAAAGGGTTTCCCATTGGTTCTCAGGTAGTTAAGGGATGTTAGCATTGTTAATAGGTTTATTTGGAATAAGCTCTCAATGCAACAGTTATCAGAAATCTCAGTCAGCCTTGACTGCTTAAAAAAAAGGAGAGGAGTCTCTTATACACTTTGCACTTGCATGATAATGCCTTATTCAAAAATGGATGCACCCACCATCATGCTTCAAATATCATGCTTCACCATTATTGTCATCCGCAAGTTCACCATCTCCAAAAACTTTGTGTACAACAGCAATATTTTGAAACAGCTTGGCTGAAACACTATTTAGTATTAGCATATGGTGAGTACATGTACATGGACGACATGTATTTTGCACATCAAATACGATTAACAAGACAATAATCCAATCCTGAAGTTAGCGTCACTAAGAAGCACTGCCCTAAACAAGCCCCTGGCTGTCACAGAGCTTACACAGACCTATACAGTCGTATTCCTCCTTCTATGAACAATTCACCACTTTAGCTATGAATCCCAGCAGATGGAGTCTGGGGCTCGATGCCCAGCCGTGCTGGCACACATGGCAGTCTGGCAACATAGTGTCACTCTGCCTCTTACTTCTCATCTGGGTCATCTTCATTCAGTGTTACTGGTCAGCCAGATATACACAAACCATCTGTTACCACAGTTAATAACAGATTGTGGAAATAGTTGCCATGTGAGGCATGTTATTAGCAAATTATCATCATCTTTTGTATTAAAGCCAGAATTCAAATTATTATTATACTACCTTAGGTAGACTTAGGTGGGTCGAACATAACGCTGTCATTTTTTAGGCAATACAAAGTTCAGGCTAACCTTAAAGGTACAGTGTGTATCATTTTAAAGGATCCATAAGCAGAAATTAGGTATATCATCAATTAATTAGTTTTCATTAATCTATAATCCTTTAAAATAATTATTGTTGAGTTTTCCGAATCTGAGAATAAGCTGTTTGTATCAACATGGTGAGGGGGTCCCTTCTAATGAAGGCCGCCATCTTACACTGCCATGTTTCTCCAGTAGCCCAGAACCATACAGGCTTCCAAGTGGATGGTCAGGAATGAAACTGAGCCACTAACTCCGAATATATCACCACCAGATGCTGCTAGATACTGCTAAATCTTACACACTGTACCTTTAAGATTTTGAAATGAAAGAAAATTACCAGCTGCCAAAGCTTTGAAACAGTTTCAGGGTTAAATGTGACTTACAGCTCATCACTGCTGATCTTACTGGCTGAGTATAACATCCTTACCTTTCTTGTATGAGATTAACTGTCACAGTCTTTGCTCACTGTAGCTGAAGTTACGAAGCCCACGGTCACAATCCAGCCAGCTTTCCTCACCATCCAACAGGGCCAACGTGCTGAGTTTCGCTGCACTGCAACTGGCAGGCCAGCACCTTCAGTTGAGTGGACAGGTAAGGTGGAACCTAATATTGAAAATCCTGTAATATAAGAAATAATCGAAGGGCAACTGAAAGGTCTGGACATTATCTTTAGTTTCTATAGTCTTAAAGACGAGAGACTAATATTCATCTAGGGGAATTAGTGGCTCAGTGGTTAAGGAAACCCACAAGAACACGTCGAGAACATGCTGAGTCCAGGACTTCAAACCAGGATCTTCTTGCTGTGAGGCAGTCAAACCACTACACCACCATGCTGCCCAGTTTAAGTAGCAGATTAGTTGGTTCAGATTTGAGCAGGAGGTTTTCCAGGACCAGGTTTGGTAACTTTTGGTGTAAAATATTGGTGAATGTAAGTGGAAGGAGTTTCTATGGAATGTCTGGCCTGCCATTTAAGAGCTATTTGGTTGGCAGTAGGAGGATAGGTGTGCAAGAAACAACAAGTTGCAAGGATTGGGGCGAGAATGGAATGGAAGAAGGGTATCTGGGTGGCAGCCTCAGGGGTGTGCATGCATATGATAGATGGAACTTAATAGTATGTATGGATATGTAAGGATTATATGCTTGTACTATTACCCATTTAATATTATGTGGGTGAATAAAAAGTTAAGGAAGAATGCTCACTTCATAGGCAATGTTTTCTGAAGTAGTGTCTGGAAAATTAAGTTTAAATGACTAAGAAGGAAATGCGGATTTTGACTTTTAGGAGGTCCGGGTAACCATATCAGCAGCAGAGCCATCATCCAAGGTGGAGTTCTGTCTTTCCCTAATGTGCAGCTGTCCGATCAGGGTGACTACATCTGCAGAGCTGTGAACACACATGGAGAACATACAGCCCGAGCCGTTCTCAATGTCAACATCCCACCTGGTACAAAATTAACCTTATAGTTAATTATAAGCTTTGGTTTTTCTAGAGTTTATTGTATATTTGATTAATGATGATGTACATCACACATGGTCTCGGCTTGACAGAAGCGCTCTCGTTATTTGGACCTCAGTACCTCAGTCAGTCAGTCACTCATTTGCCAAGTTGCTTAATCTTACCAAGGTTACAAGGAGGCTGAAGCCTATTTCAGCCAACACTGGTCAAAGGTGTGGTACACCCTGAATTGCTCACTAGACCAACACAGGACAAAGACACACACAACTAGGAGCAATTTGGAAAAGCCAATTAGCCTAATGTGCAGTTCTTTGGATTGTGGGAGGAAACCGGAAGACCCGGAGGAAACCCACACAAGCACGGGAAGAACATGCAAACTCCACACAGAAGTGCCCCGAGCCTGGGACACAAACCCAGGCCCTTCTTGCTGTGAGGAGGACGTGCTAATCACTACACCACCGTGCTGCCCACCCCAGTACCTAAACAACTAGTATTAGAAATCAGAAAACAAAACTACAAACACAACTGGGTGTATTTTTTGCTGTGTGGAATTAAAATCTCTTTTATTTCGTAGCTGAAGAGGTGGTGAAGCCCACAGTCACGATTCACCCATCTGTACTCAGAGTCAGACAAGGAACACAAGCTGAGTTTCACTGCACTGCCTCTGGCAACCCAGCTCCTTCTATTGAATGGACAGGTAAGGTGTTTTAAAGAAATTCGCAGGTCATATGTTGATAATTAGTAGCAAATAAAGTGACAAAGGACATTAAACTGAATTTCATAGGAGGCCCAGGAAACCGTATCAGTGGAAGAGCCATCATCAGAGGTGGTGTTCTTACCTTTCCGTCTGTTGAGCGCTCCGACGCAGGTGACTACACTTGCAGGGCTCTCAACCAGCACGGACAACATGCAGCCCGGGCCGTCCTCTTCATTGAAAGTTCGTATGCTACTGATCACAACTAGATCTCCAGCAATGGTTGAAAAATATTGACCGTCTTGCTTGTTTCTTGTTTCATCTCTTTGTCCTATTCCGCCATCCAGAACAGCATAACTATTGACTGTATACACATATATGCTTGTATCTGTTCGGTTTGTAAAACCTGAAACCAGATCATGACCATTAGAGACTGGTGTTGGGGCTCACCAATATTTTTTTGGGCCATAATTTCTCCTCATGGCAGAAGACCACATGACCTCTTTATGGTCTTTTCAATGATTTCGATTTTGGCATTACATATTTTATCACACTAGCAAATGGAGACACTTGAATCCAGCAAGCTACAACACACTCATTAGATGTGGAAAATTGTGTATTCCTTAGGAAGTCCATTGGGGAACTGCTTGCCTAGTATATTTGTGGCTAAAAACTTTTGTTTTTGCATTTTACTGACTTCTTTTTGGTCACTGTAGCTGGTGAGACGACAAAGCCCACGGTGACCATCAACTCGCCCGTGCTCACTGTCCAACAGGGCCAACGCGCTGAGTTACGCTGCACCGCCACTGGCAACCCAACTCCCTCTATTGAATGGACAGGTGATGTGTTGGAAAAACTAACGATTGATACATTTTTATATTTATTTTATATCTCTGGAAGAAGGTCATATAATTTTTATTCATGTAAAGACCTGATCTCATTCGGACGATTCTTTGGCGCCTGCGCGTGATTTTTGGAGTGGGCAACTGTCTCAGACCAACCACATCTGTGTATGTGATGTCCTTATGGACGCAAATTCAGATGAAAGTCTTTGATGGTCTGAAACTAGGTCTGAGACTGTCTGCAACTAAGTCCCCAACTATCTGCGACTATCCGTGATCAACCACAACGGTCTCGGACTGTCAGAAATATAATCGCGGATAGTTGGTCAGTCACCGATTAGTAGATTATTGTGTGTAATCATCTAACATTTGGAAACAGGTTTCAAAAAACGGGACGATTGTTTACAACAGGTGGATTCCTCTCTGACAGTCAGCAATATGGTCGACAGTATTGGTCGCAGACCCTCATGCCCGCTCCCGACCTAATAATTGATCGAATCGTGAGCACCCAAATGAGATTGAGGCTTAAGTCAGAAAATTTATACTTTTATTGACCCAAATCATTAATAGTGATATCCCATTTTAGGAGAAGGCTACAGATAAAACAAATTAAAATGTACAGAAAAATGACCCACCTTAATTTTTCACTAGAAAATTATTCACACACTATATTGTTCCGTGAGTTGATGCGAAAAAATATTTTGAATTGAAACTCGCAGGAGGTCCAGGCAACCGTATCAGCAGCAGCGCCATCATCCAGGGTGGAGTTCTGATTTTCCCTTCTGTGCAGCGCTCTGATGAGGGCGAATACACTTGCAGAGCTTTCAACACACTCGGAGAACATGCATCCCGGCTGGTCCTCTATGTCCAGAGTACAATCCCCAATCCTTATTTGTATACAAAATGAAATTAATTGCTTATTGTTTATGACTCTGATCTCATGTATTTTGGAGCGTTCTTACACTGCGCTTTGTCTGCTGTAGATGGCGGTCAGTCGAAGCCTACAGTGACCATCCATCCACCTTGGATTACTATCCAGCAGGGCCAACGTGCTGAGTTCGTCTGCACTGCAACTGGCAACCCGGCCCCTACAGTCGAGTGGACAGGTACGATGGGAGAAAAGTGAACATCACTCACTCACTCACTCATCATTCACTCGTTTGCCGAACCTCTTAATCCTACTAGGGTCACGGGGAGGCTGGAGCCTATCTCAACCAACATTGAGCAGAGGCAACACACACACAACCATTCGCACTCACACTCACACCTAGAGGCAATTTGGAACAGCCAGTTAACTTAATGTGCATGTCTTTGCACTATGGGAGGAAACCCAGAGGAAACCCACACAAGCCTTAGGACAATATGCAAACTCGACACAGAAATGCCCGAACCTGGGAACGGAACCCAGGACCTTCTAGCTGTAAGATAGATGCGCTAACCACTACACTACTGAACCACCGAAAGGGAATATCAAAACAGGAAAATAACATCTTCAACTTGTCGACTTGTGGATTTTTCAGGGCTCGCTCTAATATTATAAACTAATAACCTTTGAACTCTTAGGAGGTCCTGGTAATCGCATCAGCAGCAGCGCTGTCATCCAAGGCGGAGTTCTGACCTTCCCATCTGTGCAGCGTTCTGACGAGGGTGACTACACGTGCAGAGCCGTGAATACACATGGAGAACATACTGCTCGAGCGGTCCTCTACGTCCACAGTACGTTTATTCCAACTACATTATGAGTATTGGATTGATGACTGAAGTAGACAATAATCACACTGACTTGATTTTAGGTGCCAGTCTACCCCACGTGCAGGTGAGCCCCCAGCACATGACGATTCATGAGGGTGAGACTTTACGCATCTACTGCAGGGCCGGAGGATCGCCCAGCCCGAGTCTGACCTGGAAAAAGCGAGGTGGAGCTCTTCCTCCTCAGGTTAGATATTTATTTCCTCAACAGAATCACCTGTTCTCCTTTACCCCCACCCCCTTTTTTCTAGCATCTGCATCAACGTAACTGTTTGTTTGGTTATGCCTTTGGTCTTGCTATGGTTTTGACAGTCTCATTTCTTTCCCTGTTTGTTTGTGGGTTTCTTTGTTTTGTTCCATCCCTGTATCTTGATGTCTGTTCAGGCCATTCCCTCTCACGGTTTCCATCAGTTTAAGTCCAACAGTCTCGATGCATTGCAGACACGTATTGACGAGCTGCAGGTCTGTCCATCTGTCTGCTGTCTGTCTGTCTCACTCCAATCCATCCACCATGTTCTCACTTTGCTCACCTCTAGCTTGCTGTTTACTAACATGCACACTTTAATACTTTAATAATTCAAAAAATTCTCACGGATTCATGTATCATATACTATTAAAAGGATTTACAGTACATATAACATTCTTTGCATAAGTATTCTCCCCCGTTATTTACTGCTACAACCTGGAAAGCAATATTCAACCTATATTCTAATATATTAACATACGACCCATAATTCTATGAAACACGTCCTTCTTACGTAACTTTTTTGTTACGCAACTTCTAGGCCACGGGTGTCATAATCAAGGCCCACAAGCCGGATCCTGCCCGCCAACTCACGTGGCCGCAAGAGCTCCCGAAGTATATGATTATCAAACGTTCTTTGCAAATGTAATTCATCATTCATCCGCTAGGTGGCAGCAACTTATTTCAAGTAAATAGCTAGTCGTTCTCGACTCAAGAAAGAGTGCAAGCTAGTTTTTGGCTACAGTACTGAAGACATAAATTAGTCCTAATTTGTGATTATAAACTACTGCATATGGTGCTCTTGACAACAGTTATACAATGTACTGCATATCCATGCGTCCTTAAGTCTGTAGACGCATGACTAAGTGGACCTTTATAGTTTAACCATAAGTCCTCTTTAACACCCTCTCATAGGAGTTCTTATAAGCTTTTTTCAAGGTCAAACTGAGGTCACTTTGTCAAAATGCATAAAAATTGGCCTTCGCCATGCGATTGCTGATCACCAAATTAGTGTTTGACCTTCATATTTGAAATGCAATTCCATCCCAACACTCTTTTACATGAATTCAGATGACCATGACCTTGCCCTCAATTTTGAAGGTCAAATTGAGGTCACTTACTAAACATTGGCCTTTACCGTGGGCTGCATGGTGGTGTAGCGGTTAGCGTGTCTGCTTCATAGCAAGAAGGCCGTTCTTGCGTGGGTTTCCTAAGGGTACTCTCTATTCCTCCCACAGTCCAAAGACATGCACATCTGTGCATGAGTTGTTTAGAGTGTGCCCTGCTTTCGCCCAGAATCTGCTGAGATAGGCGCCAGAATACCTCCAGCCCTGGTTGAATTAAGTGGTTTAGCAAATTGATGGAGAGATGGATGGATAGCCTTCACCTGCATTGGCGGGCAATATGGATCCACTGGTTTTTAATGGATATAATGGTGCTCTGCAGGATTTTGGGGGTGTTATTTTTAATTGAAGAAAAACCCAGAGTAAAACTTCTAATACTAAACAGCTACTCCAGAACCAATCTAGGACTGTTTTGTAGCTTCATGATGTACTGTGTGATCCCAGTTAAGTCTGTTGTAGCTCCAGGTTGTAACATTTGTTTGTGCTGGAAGGGGGGAAGGGGGTGAATACTTATCCAAGGCACTTCACGACTGAACTATTTTCTGCCCCCTTTAGGATAGAGCACTCTTTTATTATATTATTATTATTATTATTATTATTACTATTATTGTTGTTGTTGATGTTGTTGTTGATGTTGTTGTCTGCTGCACAGTAGTAGCATTTTGTAGGGTTTGGATGGATCTGTTGTGTGATCAGTCTGCTTTGAGAAAATGTGAATGCATTCAGATGATCAGTGAGTTAAGCATATGTCTCACCCCATGCTTGGCAGATCACCCTGAAAATTTTCATGGGTGGGACATATTTATCTGTGTAAAAAATACATGAATCGTTGTGGCAACCTGCAGTAATTTGTCAATTGGAGGTATGATGTAGGCCATGAGCTCTCAACTGAAGGTTCGGATCCAGACACAGTGAAGTATTTCAGCATTGTGAAAGAGGGTGGTGTAGTGGATAGCACCTCTGCCTCACAGCAAGAAGGTCTTGGGTTTGAGTCCCAGGCTCGGCGAGGGCATGGGTTTCCTCCAGGTACTCCAATTCTAATTTTTTGCACCAGGTTGCGCCTGGATGTGAGTGTGAGTGTGAATGGTTGTGTGTGTGTGTGTGTGTGTGTTGGTCCTGCGATAGTCTGGCGAGCTGTTCAGGATGTACCTCATCTTTGCCCAGTTTTGGCTGAGATAGGCTCCAACCTCCCCGCGACCCTAGTCGAGTAAGCAGGTCAGCAAATGAGTGAGTGAGTGAGAGTGATTGTCAAACACAATTTCATATAATATTGTATTTATAGCCATGACATCATAGCAAACTAAAACCTAAATGATAAAGGGTGACAGTTGTCACTCATCTTATGAGCTAATCTGGATTTTTGTAAGATAGCGATAGAGGCGGGTCTTTCTGAATTGACGGGCATTTAGTGTCGGCTCTTTCTCCTGACTGGTTGAAAGTTCCTGCAAGGAATTGTTTATTGATGCCGAGAGATATTTCACTGCGATTGTCTCAAACACATGCAGCGAAATGCATGTTCTGAGCGATGGTCTAGCAAGGGTGTACCCCGCCTTCGCCCCCCTCCCCATGACCCCAGCCACCACGTGACCCTAGTAGGAGTAAGGGTTCCGCAAATAAGTAAGTGAATGAATAATCACAAAAAAATCAGAAGCAACTCTAACCATGCACAGCTCTAATTATCTCTATTAATGTCTAATCAACCCTATTAATAATGCTATTCATTAAATAATTAATTGCAATTAGTCATATTTAGTATTTCATCAAGAATTAAAGCCTAACATTTTTGTTTTATGTTGTATTTGAGTCATTTTAAGCAAAACCATCATATAGAATAATAATGTCGGTGCTTCTACAGCTAGCACACTAATAAATGTTTTAAGCAAGTACATAATGTGTCTTGTGTCTGTGTGTATCCCTGGTCAGGTGATGTAAGGTAAGAATCAGAACAAATGAATCAGTCTATTTGATGTGAAAGTGAGATAAACGTATTCTGGTGTTGTGATGATTTAATTTCCTCCTAATCCTGACCAGGCTCGAATGGAGCGTACGGACTACGGCACTCTGCTGATCCCCAACGCCAAGGTTTCCGACTCCGGCATGTATCTGTGTATCGGCACGAACGCCATCGGCTCCTCTGAGGCTGTCAGTGTTGCCACTGTGATTAGAGGTAAACCAAAAACATGATATTTTAAACAATGTGGCAATTTGGTGTGGGAATGTAGAAAAAGGATATTTTAGGATGTAAAACACTGGTTTCTATTGGCACCTTTGTCATTGGCCCTTCCTATGAAACAAGTGTATGACTTTTGTTCCATTTGGGTTTCCTCTGCATTCTCCTGTTTCCTTCAACCAGCTAAATTTGCTGGTAGGTGGATCAGCTATGCTACATTGGCCAATGTGTGTGTCCGTAGTGCCCTCTGCTGGACTGGGTGTATTCCCATATCACTCCTAGTGCTTCTGGGATAGATCCGGGATCCAGAAGGCTCCTGCCTCCCTGCTACCTTAGTAGG
The DNA here is from genome assembly GCA_028564935.1 of Neosilurus hyrtlii. Classification (NCBI taxonomy): domain Eukaryota; kingdom Metazoa; phylum Chordata; class Actinopteri; order Siluriformes; family Plotosidae; genus Neosilurus; species Neosilurus hyrtlii. The sequence continues at coordinate 17,915,386 of JAOUQZ010000017.1, forward strand.
ATTAAGCAGTTTGGTATACAAATGAAAGAATAAGTGAATGAATTTGATGATATCCAAAGGGTCCTACATTTCTAAATAAACTTATAAACTGGTTATGAACATTTTTTCTTCCCTAAAATGCACAAAATTGGGCAACCAAGCTGTTGTATAGAAATTAAGCCAGGCTTGCTTGTACACTCCGAGTTTAATCAGTATGATGCAGATGTTCCATCTATAAAATGAATATATTGAGAAGTGTTTATCAGGCAGGATTGTAGCCTGTGTAGTACAGTAAGTAAACTATTATAATAATAATAATATAATGTATTTCTATGCATACAATCAGAGCTGTAACAGAATGAGGTCCGTAATGTGTTTGTAAAGAAGTTTATACTTGCTTCTAGGTGAGACCGTCTTTAATGATGTCACTATTCAAAACACAACTGGCACCGTGATCCAGGGAGAAATGCTGGAACTGAACTGTGTCGTCCAAGGAGACCCTCCACCATCTGTTATATGGAGCAGAGCCAATGGGTTAAGCCTCTCTCCTAACCACCAGGTTTGTTTGTCATGTCTTTACCTTTGTTAGTTTGTGTCCAAGATAACTCAAAAATGACGCGCAGATTTGGAGAATTGTTTTTTGAGTAGGAGATGGTACAGGTAACAAACTGTTAAACTTTGGAGGCGATCTGTGCGTGGAATCATGTTGGAAAAAATCCTTTATAGTCAATAAGTAGAAATAAAGTTTGAATGAATGTTTATTAGATGCCCACTAGGGGGAGACATTTCGTTATAACTATGCCAGGATATAATGTAATCTGCCGTCTTAGGCAGATTTTTCAGGTTATCCAGTGCACTTGTCATCAAAATCCATTTGTGCCTGGCGGAGGTACCTTGCACTCTTCCGCTAATTTTGACTCTGTTTTTAAGACACTCTGTAACCATTCATTAGCATATATGGGAACAAAATCAACAGCAGAAAAGCAGTAATGTAAAAGTGGTGTGGAAGAAATAATCTGAAATAATTAGAAAAAATAATTCGCTTCGGCTTGTTTTTGGATGTGTTTTCCTTTTATTCAAGCCTTTATTCAGACTTGAATGTATGTCTTAGGTTATCGGATCGAAGCTACGTATTGTTAAGGCGTCCCTGGATGACAACGGAGAGTACATCTGCAGGGTGTACGGAGGCCCTAACAGTCGCCAAGCAAGCATCAACGTCTCCGTTATCGATGGGAGCAGCCGTAAGTGCGTCACTCACATAACACAGGAGCTCTCTGTGGTATGAACAGATATTGATTGCATCACTGTGCATCACATTCACGTTTATACACATATGCTCCAAAGCTAACATCTGAGTTAATTTTCCGCTGGTAACCAGAGCACTAGTTGCTCAACTAGAACGAACATCCGTTATTGTAATTACAAGAAAGATTTCTTTATCCCTGAACTGCTCTAGGAGAGCTACACAAGGTGTCAGTGTTCTGGGAGACATTTTATTATGGCTGCTTTTAGTTTCTTAAGGTGTTTAGAAAGAATTTAAGTGCAAGAAATGGTGGTAAGATGATGTTTCTTACTGATAAGTATGAATAAGTGATATGTATTTTTAATGATGAGTATTTTTATGTATAAAAAATGCATGCTGCCTGGTGTAAGACGTACCCCTTGTATTAGGTTTACTCTTTGCCATCACACAGTTTGTCACGTGTTTTTGCCTGTGCAAAAGGTCCCGCGAGCCCCATTATCTCCATCGAGCCTCACAACATTATAGTGAAGAAAGGTGAGTCGGCCAGATTCACATGCCGAGTACACACCGGAGCTCAGCCTGTCCGTCTGGAGTGGAAACTCTCAACTAATCAGCCTTTACAAGGTAAACAAGCACCTTTAGATTAAATAAAAATGCTAGTATACACTACACAGAAACGTCACAGTCTGATTGGTTTGTTATCTTTTTGATAATAAATAATTATTGAATGAGGTAAAGTATGATTTGTAGAATTATTCAGTCGAGAGGTTGGATAACACCCTCCAGGACAGAATAATTCTCAGCCATATGAAAGCCGAATTCAATAACTGTTTTATTATTCATACAAAATATAGTGGAAGTTGACAGCCAGGTTACTATGGTAGCGGTGAGTGAGTTGTCAGTGCAGTGACATAATGAGGGTATCCGAAAGAAACCACATGGTCACTGGTGTGAGTCAGCCGGAAGTGCCGCTAACTAGATAGCATGCTATTCCACTAACGCCACGTCCAATTGAATCTAGAAAAATTCCATGAAAATATGGAACAAAATATGTGTATTTGACGGAAGGGACATTTTTTTTCTTTCAAGAACTAGAATTTTTTTAAGCAAATGCACCTTTATCAGCTTGTTGTCTGGAAGCCGAGCAGCCTGGCATTATCTGGCTAGCTTTCTCTGGGAGGTGTGGAAGAGCGAGGGAATTTGGTACATCACTTTGAACTTATCCAGTGTCAACAATGGAATACATTGAAGAAAATATTTTGAATGAACAATAATAATAGATATTATCTATTTCACAATTCAGGATAATACTACAGCGAACAAGATCTCATGGTTTGCCATAGTCAGTGGCTCTGAAATCCATTCATTCATTCGTTATCTAAGCTGCTTTATCCTAATTAGGGTTGCGGGGAGGCTTGCACCCATCTCAGCCGACTCTGGGCAAGAACAGGGTAGACCCTGGACAGCTCGCTAGGCCATTGCAGGGCCAACACTCACACAGCCAGTCACACTCACACCTAGAGGCGATTTGGAACAGCCAATTAGCCTACTGTGCATTTCTTTGGACTGTGGGAGGAAACCGGCGTACCCGGAGGAAACCAACACAAACAAGGGGAGAACATGCAAACTCCACACAGAAACGCCCGAGTAGGTAATCGAACCCCGGCCTTCTTGCTGTGATGCGGACGTGATAACCACTACGCCACCGTGCCACCGGCTCTGAAATCATAGAAAGTAAAAAACAAAAACAAAAGGAATAAAAAACCTTCAATCAATATGAAGAAAGCTCCACAATGAAGAGTTTTGCATTTTTACAAGGTAAAAAAGTTTAAATTAGTTTCAAAAGATGCCGTAACTCAGAGGGCTTAGCCATTGTGAAGGATTCCACGTCACCACTGTCACACTTTAAAAATGTAAAAATAAACAATAAAAATCTTGTTTAATGCAGATACACAGTAGTAATACTGAGTGCCAATGTTGAGGTAAATATCATTGTTTTATTGTAGATAATGTGATGATTAGTCCAGATGGTTCGGTGCTCACCATTTCCAATACTCAGCCAGTAAACCAGGGTGCATACCGCTGTGTGGCCAGCAACCCTTACGGAGTCACTCACAGCATCGTGTCTTTAATGGTCAGAGGTATGATAATGGAATAATATTTTGTTTTAAACATTTCCAGCTTGGGTCTGTCATCCAACCAACCATCCTACCTTCTGTCCTGCTGTCCATTTATCTATCCACTCACCTATCTATCCTTACATCCATCCAGTTATCCAGCCATCTCCTGGTCATCCATCCTTCCATTTATGTTCATCCAACTGTGCATATATATCTGTCCACCCAGCTATCTATCCATTCATCCATTTATCCAGCCACTTACTGTCCACCCAGCCATCTATCCATGTACAGCCAACCACCTGAATACCCACCAAGTCATTCATCCATCCATATATCGATCCATCCATGTCTATCCACCTGCCCCTATATCTGTCTACCCAGCTATCATATCAGCCATCCATTCTTCCACTAGATAACCAACCACCTGACTATCCATCCATCCATCTACCCACCCAGTCATCTGATTATCCATTTATTTATCTATATCTATGTCCATCAATCCATCCATCCATACATACATCTATCTATCCATCCACACAATTATCCATCCTGCCAGTCACCTAAATATCCACCCAGCCGTTTATTAGACCATTAGTCCATGCATATATCTCTCCATCCAATTATCCATCCACCCATCCATTCATCCACCTGTATATACTGTATATCTATCTACCCATTCATCCACCCATGCATACATGCATAGTGTATATCTGTCTGTATATCTATCCATCCATCCATGTCCATCCACCTGTCCATTTATCTATTCGCCTAACTATCTATCTGATAATATATAAATCCATACCATGGATCTATCTCTCTAACCATACATTCATCGACCAATCCATCTATTCATTCTACCAACCCTCCCTCTGTACATCCATTTCTCCATTCACCTGTTCATCCATCCTGCCAGTCACCTGTCTGTCCACCCTGTAATCTGTCTGACCACCCATTCATTCATCCATCCATCCATTCTATCTATCCACCCAGGACTTCATCCATTTATCCAGTGGATAGCCAATCACCTACTGTTCCATTTAGCCTTACGTCTAACCATCCATCCATTCATTTTTTTTCATTTGCTCTCAGTTGTTCTTCTGTTATAGGCTTTTTTTTTCATTATCCGAATTATTTAATGCATATATATATATATAATTCTGTCTCTAAATAAATAAGATGAGCAATCAGTAAGCTTTTATCTCCTCATTTAAGGCACAAGGTAAAACTTTAAGCTGTTTTATTTTCTGTTCACTCTACCCTTCCTCAGAACCTCCCATAGCCACAGTGACACCCACAGGGCCAATAAGGGTAAAGGTGGGTGAACCCATTAACCTGGAGTGCCAGGCAGCCGGAGAGCCACGACCTTCTGTCACCTGGCAAAGGCTGGCCAACAACCGCAGGACGTTCTTGAGCAGTTCTCCACCCACATACTCCAACGCTGTCATGCAGGTTCATACCTATATGCTGTGTGCTAGTGTTCATACCTTTCTGCAGACAATTTAAAAACTTCTTCTAATTTTTTTAAATCAGATTTTGGTTGCAAGGCCAGAGGACAGTGGCACATACATTTGCACAACTCAGAACAGCCAGGGAAGATCAGAGACACGGGTGGAGGTGATTGTAGAAGGTGGAATCCAGGTTCCAACTGTGCCACATGCCATTGCCCATGAGCCTTTTGTGGTTGTAGTGGAGGGAACAACGGCAGTTCTACGCTGTGATGCCCATGGTAAATATGGACTTGTTGATGTAAATATTACACTTGTTGAAAACTAGAACCCTAACATGCAGTACAGTTTTAAAGTTTTTATTCTGATAAATGTCAGATGACGTATGAATAAGTTAACCGATGGGAGACAGCAATCCGTTTACACCTTGATGATTTTTGTTGTTCCCAGGAATCCCGAAACCCACAATCACCTGGTCGAAGCTCAGTGCGCCTCTTCCTTGGAGACATAAGATAGTCAATAACAGTCTGGTCCTACCCCGTATAGGACCACAGGACTCTGGGCAATACATCTGCATAGCCACCAATCACATGGGCACCAGCAAAGTTCCCATCACGGTGGAAATAGCAAGTGAGTGGCGAGAATATTTTTTACTCATTGACCACTCAAAGAAATTCAGTCATATTGAAATGTCTTGTAGAGGTAGAGTCCAGTAGCTATCAATCATTCATCTATCCATCCATTCGACTATCTACTAATACATCCATCCAAGTAGCACTTGATGTATCTGTTCATCCACACCCGAATTTCCACCCAGCCACCTACCAATCGTCCATCCACAGATCTGTCCATCCAACTATCCTTCCACTCCTGCATCTATTCACCCAGTCATTTGCGCAAACATTAACTATCCCATTCATCTTCCATTCATCGACTCATTAATTGATCTGTTCACCATTTTAACCACTTGACTAATAATCCATGCATTCATTACTCCACCCAACCATTTATCTACACAACTATCCACCTTCATGTATGTGTCTACCCATCCATACATCCATCCACCTAAAATTCTACCAAATATCCATCCCTCTTATCTCTCCACCCAGCATCTTCATGAAACATCTCCGTCTTCTATCACTTTATTCACTTCACCATTCATCCATGTATCCTTTACTTCACCCAACCATCTATCCACACAACCCCCCGTCTCTTTATCATCTATTCGTCAAACCATCCACTCGACCAACCATCCATTCATCATTCATCCATCCATGTATTCGTCCGCCCATCTGTCTACCAATATATCCATCCATGCATCTATCTATCCAGTCATCCACCTAACTATACACCCAACCATGATCCTCCCACCCTTGCATCTATTCACCCAGTTATCTACCCTTCATGAAACATCCCATTCACTCATTAACCTGTCCATTGATCACTTTATCCACTTCAACATTCATCCATGCATCCATTTCTCCACGCAACTGTCCACCTCACCATCAATTCACCATCCTCTTTTTGTTGTTTCTCCATCAGAACCTCCTGTAGCCACAGTAACACCCACAGGGCCAGTGAGGGTGAAGATGGGTGAACCCATTAACCTGGAGTGCCAGTCAGCCGGAGAGCCGCGACCTTCTGTCACCTGGCACAAGCTGGACAACAACCAGAGGACAATCCTGAGCAGTCCTGTACCCATGGACTCCAATGCTGTCATGCAGGTTCATATCGTTGCACCATTCTTCTTCTTTATGTGTTGGTGTTTATGCCTTATTGCGGACAGTTTTAGTTTCTTTTTTTCATCAGATTTTGGTTGCACGGCCAGAGGACAGTGGCACATACATTTGCACAGCTCAGAGCAGCCAGGGCAGATCAGAGACACGGGTCGAGGTGATTGTAGAAGGTGGACCCCAGGTGCCAACTGTGCCCCGTGCCATTGTGCGTGATCCTCTGGTAGTTGTAGTGGAAGGAGCAACTGCAGTTCTACATTGTGATGCCCATGGTAAATATGGACGATTTGCTGTTTAAATAATTTGGTTAAAGTTGAATTTTAGATTGTTACATGAATTCTGACAATTAGCCAGGAATGTGCCTGCTGCAAGAACTGCTATAGAAATAAAAAATAGAATCAAATTCAGACTTTATCACTTTATTATTTATTTACCTGAAATACTATGCAGCTAAAAATATTAACTTCTATACACAGTATGGGATCTGTATGCAATAGAACCACATGAATATCACCAAATACAATACAGTTAGTTCCTTTTATACTGTAGCAGCAATAAAAATCAATGTGAGATTTAAAATCTCTTTGTATATTGATGTTTGTTCTTCCCAGGATTTCCAAAACCCACAATCACCTGGTCAAAGCTTCGTGCACCACTTCCTTGGAGACATAAGATAGTCAATAACAGTCTGGTCTTGCCTAGCATGGGACGACAGGACTCTGGGCAGTACATCTGTAACGCCACCAACCACATGGGCACCAGTGAAGCTACCATCATGGTGGAAGTAGACAGTGAGTCGATATATATATATATATATATGTATGTATGTATGTATGTATGTACTGTATATATGTGCAAACGTATATATAAATGTACATACTGTGTATAGTTATTTTGTGATTAAGATTCATGTATCAGCTCAGCTCATAACCTTGCAAGGCTGTAATCCGAGCGGGCTATTAGTCATACACGACGCGTATGAGTGGAATTACTGTAATTATTAACTAATAGCAATTTTTTTTTTTTAATTCTTGAAAATTAAAAAATATTTGTTATTACTACAAAATACTTTACAGGAAATTCAGTTATGTATAAATATATAAATGGAAAAATGTTTAGTCTGGATTTGCGACTGTACTATTGAATGTGTTGTCACTAGATGGACTCTTAGTAGCTCTTGTAGGGAATCATTATGGTGTGTGTGTGTTTGTGTGTGTATTTCTAACTCACTCCCAGCAATCATGACATCGCCTGAGTTCACTACCTGGATACACTTCTTACTGAAGTTGACTTAATTTACATTTTTTGCTGAAAGCATAACATGACACTTCCTTTTTCAGCCCCGCCATACACCAGTACTCAGCCTGATGATGTGGCAGTGCGGGTCGGTGAGGTCATCAGACTGCAGTGTCTGGCACATGGAACACCACCAATGCGCTTCGAATGGAGCAAGGTGGGCGGCGTACTCCCTGCCCGGGCTGAGGTGCAGGGAGGTGACCTACAGATCAACCTGGCTTCCCCAAGCGATGCTGGAACGTACAAATGTGTGGTCACTAACAAAGTGGGCAGGAGTGAGGCTGTCGCCAAAGTGTCTGTACGATGTGAGTGGTCTCAGAAGTGTGCACCTTGTGTTTGAAATATCTAATTGAGGTCAGTCACGAAGGTCAGGATAATTATGTGATGTGTGTGTAGCACCACTGTCGGTGCGCATCTCCCCCCAGGTAGAAGTGAAGGCTTTGGGTAGTGCAGTGGAATTCACATGTTCAGCCAGTGGAGGGCCGGATATCACTCTGGAGTGGCTGAAGGAAGGAGGAACGCTTCCTCACAACCATCACATTAAAGATGGAGTTCTGAGGTGGGCTTTAGGAACATGTCACATCAATGCAAAATGCTCCCCTGTTCATAAAACCTTCATTTCCACTTCATTTCAGTCTTTATACGTGTATTAAATGTGTGAATATTTGCCATGGGCAGGTTTCAGGATGATAACCCCCTTTGTCCAACCAATTACATGGGGTATATCTGTAATCTGGATAGTACATGAAGCATGCAAAAAGTATTCTTTGATTTTCAGCGTCCTGAGTCGATTTTGCACTCAGTATGATTCCAGATGTACAGCAGCTGGTCTTTTCATGCTGTTACTTATTCAAAATGCTGACGTGTTACCTCAAGCAGTAATTACAGTCACTGTTATGGTATTTGGTAGATGCCCTTATCCAGAACAACTTACATTTTTATCACATTTATACAACTGAGCAGTTAAGAGACTTGCTCAAGGGCCAAACAGGGGCAGATTGGTGGTACTGGGACTCGAACCCCCAACCCTATATTACTATATATATTTTTTAATTATTTACTTGTTATTGTTTTTATTTTATTTATTTCTTTATTTAAATTTTGCTGTGCTGTATTAATCCTGCTAGGGAAATTGTTGCCTCTGCATTTAACCCATTCAAAGTGAGCACACACACTCGGAGCAGTGGGATGCCACACACACTAGCACACAGCAGTTGGGGGTTCGGTGCCTTGCTCTGGGCACTTCAGCCATGAAGGTGGAGGAAGAGAAGGTGCAGCTCACTCCCACACCGCCACACATTTTTTTCTGCTGGATCGGGAATCGAACCAGCGACCTTTCCATCCCAAAGCCGCTTCTCTAACAATTAGGCTACGGCTGCCCAAAGAGACATGGCCGGCCCTTGATAATCCAGTTAGCTGCACTGGGGGGACAGTGGGGCTTGAACCCCAACCTTGGGATCAGTAATCCAGCACCCTACCACTAGGCCACCACTACCCTGGATAATAAAAATAATAATAATTATTACCATTTTTATATATTTTTTGTTGTTGTTGTTGTTGTTATTATTATTATTATTATTATTATTATTATTATTATTATTATTATTATTATTATTATT
>JAOUQZ010000017.1:17938797-17957341 GCA_028564935.1 Neosilurus hyrtlii
TGTGTGTGTGTGTGTGTGTGTGTGTGTGTGTGTGTGTGTGTGTGTGTGTGTGTGTGTGTGTGTGTGTGTGAAAACATCAGTGCAGCTGTTTGGGATTTGCTCAGGTGTCTTACAGAGTGACCTAGATCCTGACATCACACACACACACACACACACACACACACACACACACACACACACACAATAGATTAACAGATTCTATTTCAAAACAAAGTGAGCGAGCTAGCAAATAACGAACCCAAATAAGCATATCATGTAATCTGTGATATATATCATATGTCATTCCTTGTATTGTCTATCTGTTAGACATCAAATAAGCATCTTCTTTATAGTGCAATAACTTTCCCGAGTATATATTAAACAGATTAGTGGAGGAGTGAAGTTCTGAAATGATACTTTTCAGCTAAATAGCTGAAGGCAGCCATGCATTAATGGTGGGAGAAGCGGCTATGGAACCGAAAGGTCGCTGGTTCGATTCCCGAGCCAGCAGGAAAAATGTGTGGCGGCAGGAAAGTGAGCTGCACCTTCCCTTCCTCCACCTTCATGGCTGAAGTGCCCATGAGCAAGGCACCTAACCCCCAACTGCTCTCCGGGCACTGCAGTGTATGGCAGCCCACTGCTCTGAGTGTGTGTTCACTGAATGTGTGTGTGTGGATGGGTTAAATGCAGAAGTCAAAGTTTCCCTTGCGAAATAATACAGTATACAATAAATAAATAAAAAAGAAATAATAATTCTTGAAAATACTGCAAAACAAAAATTTAAATACTATGATTTAAAATTGTGTTGCTTTCTGTTAATATTATTATTATTATTATTATTATTATTAATATTATTATTTTGTTGTTTTTGTTGTTATTGTTGTTCGTTTTAAAGTAGAGAAGTTCAGCAAATCGTGCCACCATTTTTTCTGTACTTACAGTATATGAGCTGATATCCTAGTAGTAAAGGAGCCAATCAGAGTGCTCCTTTTTTCTCATATCCAGTGGGTGTAGACAGAATAATATATTATGGATGTATGTGGACGTTTCTAAATATTGTTTCTTCTGACATATTGAGTTGGTGTCCTGTATCATTTTGCATTAAAGTATGAAAGGAGATATGAGTGTAACATAGAAAAATGTCATGAAGCATCATGGAACATCCAGATTATTAAAGAAGAAGAGCAGTGATGGGACCTCAGTTGACATTTTTATTCATAGAATATGGTTAATTTCTTTACTCCAAAATTTTTTTAAATACAAACAAGAGAGGGAAATGAAGTGTTTATTTATTTTATATTAGAAAAATAAGTTATTATAATAAGGTATTATGTGTATTATTTATAATGAAGAGAATTATTTATTGATTATTATTTAGCTGTTGATTAGTTAATATGAAGGGGTTTACAGGAAGACATATAAGGAATGATCCATATGTTGTCATATTGCACATAAATTAACAACTCATCCATCAGTGGTGTTTACACATTACACATACAGATCAATGCCTTTCTCTTGATTTTTAACCCCATGTTTACCTGTTGTTGTTTTTTTGTGTGTTTACCATTTTATTTGACATCCACAGGGTGGCAGCGCAGCTGAAGCGTAGCCTGGTGCCCTCGTGCGCTTTTTGTTTCCTAAACCATGTGCTTCTGTTGCAGATTCCCCGATACAACACGCTGCATATTTCCATGATGACGGCTATCTCAGCCTTCCCAAACTCATGTTCCCACGCAGGTCAGGAGACACCAGTTTGTGTAGTCAGAATTACAGCTAAACTCATCTTTGTTTTTAAAAACGTGTAAAAACGTATGAATATAAAAAATACATTTAAAAGTATTTATTTTATTTTAGTGCCCCTGAGTTACCTGAGACCATCGCGCTGGAGATAAAGACGCTGTCTGCGGACGGCCTCATTCTGTGGCAGGGGGTGGTAGGTTCTCAAACATATTTCACAACATATACAGTACACATGCAATCAACATGATATACATACCTCTAAGATCTAGACAAAAGCATTTCTTAAAACTCCACAAGTCCCCAAATTAAAAAAAAGTTTGGTATAAAGGCAGAGGCGAGGCCAGAGATAGGCCAGTAGAACTAATTATAAAGTAGTCCACATATGAATATACTTATTGATCAATCTTTTATTCATGTGGTGTTTCTTTTATTAAAGAAAAAATTTTGTACCACTCATTTTCTCACTTTTTGTCATTTAAACAATGCAAGTACTTTGAACACATCTTGTCACACCTACAACACTCCATAAAAGGTAATGCTCACAGAGAGCTCACAGAGAAAACAGCAAAATGACAACTAAACAGTGAAAGAGCATCGAGTTTCATGATGTTTTATTCACCTGAACTTGACTACATAAGGTTTAAAACCCAAGAGCCTGATCCTTGTATCACCAGCTATACGATTTGATGCTGATGTTTATCTTGATCAGGAAAAACCTGTCCAAAATCCAAAATTTGATTACAGGGTATCCTTATTATATATTTTTAATTTATTTGTTCATTTTTGAGGATCGGGCAGAGGTGGTTTGGTGGTAAGGTGCTGGCTTACTGATCCGACGGTCAGGGGTTCAAGCCCCATTATCACTGAACTGTCACTGCTATTCCCCCAGTGCAGCTAACTGGGTTATCAAATGCCAGCCATGTCTCTCACTGTCTGTGGTGAGAGGCATGTAAAAGAACCATTACCGTCGTTCGTAAAGAGTAGGCCATTGAGTTGCCGTCAGCGTGTTTCTGCCCTGCGATGGCCTGGCGAGCTGTCCAGTGTGTACTCTGCCCTTGCCCAGAGTCGGCTGCGATGGGTGCCACCCTCACCGTGACCCTAATTAGGATTAAGCGGTTCAGAAAATAAATGAATGAATTAATTGATTGATTTTTGAGAAGCTCGGGTTCCAATGAGGGCGGCACAATTTAGCCTTAAATTTCAAACTCTGAACGTGATCGATGGGCAGCATTGGCATAGTTGTGAGCATGTCCGCCTCACAGCAAGAAGGTCCTGTATTTGAGTCCCGGGCTCGGGCGGTTTTGTGTGGACTTTTCATGTTCTCTCCATGCTTACATAGGTTTCCTCTGACAGTCCAAAGACATGCACGTTAGGCTAAATGGCTGTTCCAAATTGCTCTTAGGGGTGTGAATGGTTGTGTGTGTTTTGGCCCTGCTATGGTCTGGCGAGCTGTTCAGGGTGTACCCCGCCTTCGTCCAGTGTCAGCTATGTGCCAGCATATTATGAAATGTCTCCCCCTAGTGGGCATCTGATGAATATTTTGTCCCATGTCAAAAACGTTTCAGGAATTTTAACATTTTATTTTAACATGATCCCATGTAGGAATCACTTCCAAAATGTAATGGCTTGTTTCTTGTTCCACACCCTGCACTAGAAAGAAAATTCATCAAAAACTGTAATCAACATTTTGAGTTATATTGCACACAAACAGACAAACTTACAAACTGACACGTGAAAACGTGACCTCCTAACAGAGGTAAAAACAGAAAATTATTGATTTATAATGTCGTACACAAGTCCCTTCTAATAACTGATATGTACAGAAATGTAGTGATCTTAAGGCATTCTACTGTACAGCAATCTTTTAAAAAAAAAAAGGTTCTGAAATCTCTTGTATTATAGTATTTCAATAAATTTCCGATTTCCTAGCTATTCATCTTGAAGGTGTATGTATGTAATCAAGAAGATAGTCAAGATTTGTTAATTATCTCTCACAAAGTTACTTAGTGTGATTATATATAACCTGCACCCATATTTTAACAGCATTTGACACTGAACTGTTAGCTTTTCCTACTCGCTCTAACTTCTGCATTTCTGTTTATAACCAAGGGCATGGCAAACTTAAGCTGATCACCACATTAGGGGTGTGTGTGTGTGTGTGTGTGTGTGTGTGTGTGTGTGTGTGTGAGATTGAGTGCTTGAAGCCACTGCATGTTACCTTGCTGTACTAACTCACCCCGGACGTTCTTCTCAGGAGCCTGCAGCCGCCTTGAGCCTGCACAAATTGCATGCTCGCAACAAGGCGTCGGCTCTCCGTAAGCAGACGCACAAACAAGTACGTTCTTCCTGATGCTTAATACAGATGCCATAATAAAGGAATTTGCAGGTTTACAAATCATAAACAAACTAATAGCAGCATATTATATAAGTTATAATTGATAGAACATGGTATACATTTAGACACATTTCCCAGTTATATGTTGCATGTCCTGTGCTAGGTTTTCTTTTTGTTTTTTTTGTTTTTTTACAGGTTCCGTTTGTACAGTATGTGTGACAAATGACCACAAATGCAAAACACCCAGGCTGTATTTTTTTTTGCTGTGTAATGAATTATTGCATGGCTTTTGCATGTGTGTGTATTCTTCAAGAACATTTAAAAAAGAAAGTTTAGTTTTACATCATTAGTATTTACACATTAATGTGCATGATTTTTTTATTTTTTATTTTAACATCATTCCTGGCTTTGAAAGTTCACACACACACACACACACACACACACACACACACACACACACACACTATATTTATAAATGCTAGTGCATTAATACACTCATGCAAATTAATAATCATGCTGTTTGTTCTATTTAAAGATATCTAATTATTTGGGGAAACGGCGGGGCACACCAAGTTGGGCATTGCATCATGGGAATATGGGAGCTGGTACTACATACTTTTATATGTGGGGCAGGGGCATTCGGAACTCCCTCAGCTATGTCTTGTGGTTTCCGCTACTTCCTTGGCTATTTCCGGTGGCTTCTACTATTGCCAAGGGTTTCCCAAGTGGATGCCATATGGCTTCTCAGTAACTCCTTTTTTCATTTGTAAACACAAAGCACGTTATTATAATGCACTACTTACAGGTTCGGTTGGATACAAAGACTGGTTCACCATCCTGCCGCATTTCTACACCAAATAAAAGGTACAGTGTGTAACATTTTGGAGGATCTATTAGCAGAAATAAAGCATATAATCAGTAAGTTTTCATTTGATTATATATACATGGGAAGCGGGTCCCCTCTCATGGAAGCCGCCATCTTGCACCGGTATGTTTCCTTGTTAGCCCAGAACCATACAGGCTTTAAAGAGGAGGGGTTTGGAATGAAATTTTATTTGGTTGCGATCTTGTACCTCACCACTAGGTGCCACTAGATATCGCTAAATTAGACAAAGTGTACCTTTAAAATTACTCTACGCTAATATGGCGAATTGCGGAAACCAAAGGGAATAGCCAAGGGAGTCCCGATTGATATCCGATGTCCTTCTGTTATTAGTGGTAACACAAGGTGAATTCTTGAGTGATCTTAAACCTGTTTACACTTGGCTTTAAAATGCATCTTTGGCCATTGCATTACAAGTACACGGTGCTAAATTCAAGTGTAAACAGGGCCCTGCTGACCTGCCTCCAGTGTCCCAGTGCGAGCGAGTAGATAAGAATATTTCTTTGTGCACTGTAACCTTCTTTGCAGGAATCAGGAGACCATGGGAAGGGCAAGGATTTCATCAGCCTTGGCTTACAAAATGGACATCTGGTGTTTAGGTGAGTCACTGAATCGTTTGATAGTTGTGTTGGAGTTGACTCGTATCACATGCATTGCGTTGAGTTCTTTCTTCTGATTGGTCAGAAGAAACTCCCCACTGTGTACCATAAACTCTGTCAAGTACAAAAACCAAAATATAATGTTATTATTTAATATCATTTATTGTTATTCTTTTTTTGTTATAATATTATTTGGCGTGTACAGTGAACAGCCATAACATTATAAACACCACTGGTCTGTGACTGAGCATCTCATTAAACAGCAAGCTGCAATACACTGTGTGTTCTGACTCCTTTCTATCACAGCTAGCATTAACAGTTGAGGCCATCAGTGTATTGGTTAGGGTGCTGGGCTCATGATCGAGAGGTCGTAGGTTGGAATCCTCTTTAGACCCCCACCGTGCTAAGACCACTGGGCAAAATCTAAACCTCTAATATGCCTCTATTCACCCAGCAGTATAAAGAGGCACCAGTAAAAAACCCTGGGAAGGTAACATGTGATGGACTATCATCCCATCCAGGAGGAGTTGAACTCCTAGTCGCTTCATGCTAATCAGGATAAGCTCCAGCTGTAATGAGCCACTAGGGTTGGGTGGTAAAAGCCCAACGAAGTATTAGTGATATCAGTGTAGCACCTTCCTGAACTCCTTCGGGACATGAGCTTTGGGAAAATAGTGTTACTGTGTTCATATTCTGTCTTTATACTTCTTACTTCTTAGCAGGTGTCACTGTAATCACATAATCATTGTTATTCATACATTGTTTTTTGTCCCATAGTTATCAGCTTGGCAGTGGGGAAGCAAATCTTATCTCAAAGGAACGTATTAATGATGGACGCTGGCACAAAATCACGGCAGTCAGGTACCTTTACTTTCTATATTTATTTATTTATTTCACAGGTGTCAAACTCGGGGCCTGCAGGTGAAATCTGGCCTACCGACTTATTTTATGTGGCCCGTGAGAGCACGAGAATCGAACCTACGACCTTCTTACTGTGAGTCGGATGTGCTAAACAGAACGTTTTACAGTTTAAACTGAAATTGAGGTGGTTTTATTTCACAAAATGGCAGCACATTCTGTATAATTTAAATTCTTACCGAATACAACGTCATCTATTAGAAAGGGAAGAAATACGAATTCTTAAATATTAATTACATTTATTGTTCTCAGGTTGAGGTTTAAATATCTGGAGAAGGTTTTATTTATTGATTTGATGCAATAAGAGGTAAAGCTGAATGAATATCTGGACGAATCTGTGTGTGTTTTGTTGTGAGTAGGACAGGAAAGCAGGGCTACATCCAGGTCGATGACAGAACGACTCAGCGGGGACAGTCCCCCGGCAGGAGTGTCATGGTAAACACCAACGGCAGTGTCTACCTGGGTAGGAATCTTTATACATGACCAGCTTTACTAAAACATGTTACTGTAATGTCTCTGGGATTGTTTGTATTATGATTATGAATGTTATCTAAAGGGAAAATAACATTAATAAAATTATAAATGTTATTAAAAAATTATGATATGGACAAACAATGCAACAAAGTTACAAACAAGCTATTTCAAATAAGTATCCCAGTCTCTTCCCTGTCAATCACAGTGATACTAGTCAATCATGGGTGTCTATAACATCTTTGTATGTTGAAGCAGGCGGATAGCGCTTTCTTCTGAGTGTGTGAATATAAGTCTTGGTGGAAATTTAAGGATGGCTTTAAAGAAGTCTTCGAAAAAAATATTTTTAGACAAGCATTCAACGTATTTGGGTTCAGTCCAACCAATCAGACCTGGATCTTTTCTCTCTTAATGGAACCCAGTTAACAGATTGTTTATTATATGGGAAATTATATTCTTTTAAGTTTTAAGTAAATTAATGTGTGTGTGTGTGTGTGTGTGTGTGTGTGTGTGTGTGTGTGTGTGGCTTCAATGATGATAGGTGGAGCTCCAGACATGGATGCTCTTACTAGTGGGAAGTTCTCCTCAGGCATCACAGGTTGCATAAAGAACCTGTCTCTGTTTAATGCCCGGCCGGGAGAACGGCCAGCACGGCCCATCGACTTGCAGCTCCACGCCGAAGATGGCAAAAACGTGCGGCGCTGCTCATCGTAGGCAAAGACGGCATATCGCCACCTAAAGACTGAGAAAATACTCACACACATACTGCAGGAGTGACACGGAACTCAGACACCTACAGGACTGCAGATACATTTCACTTACCCTTCACCCTACACACAAACACATGCACAGACACACACACACACACACACACACAGACACACAATACAAGAAACTGTTCTCACACACATACAGGATTGCAAATGCATTTCACGTCCGTACACTCACTTACAAAAAGAGACGTACAGGGTTCTCTCACAGCCAAAGTGGATTTTTTGCTTTGTGTTTAACACACACACACACACACACACACACACACACACACACACACACACACACACACACACACACACACTGATATATTCTCTTGGTGCCTTACTGCTGCCAAAAATCTTTTTTTTATTCTGTGCTGTGTAAACCAAAAAAGAGAAGGAGAAAAAATACATAATATGTATAATGAAGGATGATTAAAATGGGATATCAGTTTACATAGTCCTGCAGTAGCGTTTGTTTTTAGCTTTGATGAAAAAGAAAGAGAGAAAGAAAAAGAGAGGATATATAAGAAAAAAAAATAACATGACATGCCTTCACTGATGGCTTAAATCCTATGTGGTCAGAAATGTTTTTACGGCACTGAATTTTTATTTATATGCCTATGAATATATGGATCGATATGAAATATTTGTGTCGGGAAGGATGCTAATTAACCCTAGCCTTTTTTTTTTTTGTTTGTTTTTTGTTTTTCTCCTTGAGTTGATTCTAGGTCCTAATAATGTGTAACGTGTCTGAAGCTTGTGCGCTGAGCTGTGTTTAATACTTGAAGACTCTACAGCCTTTCGTTTCCTTTCTGTTCTCTCTGAAATGGCTTAGACACTTCTAGAACACAGGGACGGGGCTTTCTGTACACTGGGAGGGTCCTAGCTTCAAATCCACTCCACATCTCAGGTGACGATGAAGCAGAAAATGGGAAGCATGTCGGACACTGAACCGAGCAACCGTTTTTGGGATTTTATTCTTTTTTTTTATTTTTTGGTTAAAGAAACTATCAACCTTCCATACATTAACCTTCAAATTGCCGGTGTATATGAAAAACCCAGTGGTGCTAAATACACTACAAGCACATACTTTTCTGTCTTCTGTTAATAACTTGCCTCTGTGTTTCTAATGTAACATGTATTGTAAGTAGCAACAACCACAAGTTTGCAATAAAAGTATTTTTGCTTAATGCCAACCTAGAACTGAAGTAATAGACTAGTATTTATTTACCTAAAGTACAAGTACAACACACTATGTTTCCAGCTCAATAAGGGCTCATTAATATCTCCTTGTCTTTCTGGATCTGTTCGGTTAAACCATGTGGGGGGAAGGGGGTGGGGTGACTTTTTCACAATTTTTGAGGATGTTTGGTGGGAAAAAACAAATCTGTCATAAATCACTCATGTTTTGTTCGCTTTTTGTTCTCAAATCATTCGATTTATATTTGCTTGTTATTATCATAAACAAAATGCGAATAAAATACGAAGGATGACAAAATATATGGAATATGGCAGATGCCAACAAGTCTCAAACTCTTTGCATGGAAATCTACAACTTTTTACTTTTTTGTGTGGACAAAAAGCGAATAATTTACGAGCAAAGCAACTTTGCGACTTTCTCACGACATGTGCGGACTGTTTTGTGAGTTTGAGACTACTTTGCTTCAGTGCTTTGTTTTGTAATATTTGGGAAATTTTAAAAGTTTGAAATTTTTTGCGATGAGTTCACGAACCAGGTGACCAAAATCCAATGCCACAAATGTAGCACCACTAATTTGAGTGTAAAACATGATAGCCGCATCTGTCGCTTTTGTATCGCACCTCTATTGTGAACACTGCCTTACTCCTATTAGGGGTGCGGTGAGGCTGGAGCCTATCCCAGCCGACACTGGGAAAAGGTGGGGTACACCCTGAACAGCTCACCAGAACATTGCAGGAAAACATAACCGTTTACCTTAACACTCACACCAAGGCCAATTTGAAACAGCCAGTTAGCCTAATGTGCATGTGAATTTGGCTTCATTATGGGGAAAGCAAAACTAACACCACGTCCTGAACAAACCATCCCCAGACTAGAACTTTGTGCTGCTGAATCACAAGTCATCAGTGGCCACAGGTAAGCTCTTTCAAGCTACCAATTTTTAAGAGGCTTAGTGGTTTCTCTGTTCTATGGGTGTCTGGGAGGTGAGGTAGAACCCACTGGCAAATGAACCAATGTAGTAATGTGAAGTCTGTAAGATTAAAAAGTAGACCTTTAGAGAAAGATGTTTATTCAGTCCTACTCTGTTCTGCTAAATGTGTTTAAGTGAGCAGAAATGTCTGCATGCATGCAAGTTCTGTGGGAGTAGAAAAATTAGAAGTAAAATCTGCCCAGAGGAAGTTTGTTCTGCCTTAAATAGGGGTAGAAAAGAAAAACGCCATATTCTGTTTAAAAAACAATAGAAGTAAAAAGGGTCTAGGAAGCAGAGTATCCGCACGAAGGTGCAACGGTACGCTGGGATTGTCTATGCCATGAGAACGGATGCCAGACTACAGTAAGTGTATCAAGGATAATTGTAGATAAGAGTGCTGTGTGTGTCCTCAGAAAGGGTGTGGGAAGAAGAAAGTAAACCTATTAAGTGCATGATGTCTTAGTCTTATACAAGTTTTAGTAGATCAAAGATAGCGGTCCCCTGCTTAGCATGTAAGCAATTGGGAGCAGTCAATGGTTGTGTAATAGAGAGAAAAGAAGAGAGGAAAATAAAACAAGAGTCAAGAAAGAGAGAAAAAATTATTGTGAAAAAATGATGGCTTGGAAAGGAGTGTTTTGTTAAAATAGAATTGTGGTCTGATGAGGATTGCAGGCAGATTGCAGAAGAAGTAACTAGAGAAATTACCTCATGATCCGTAGGGTACAGCATGTAGAGCTAATGCCTTTGCTTAGTGTGGTCATAAAGGGAATGAGAGTGATTACAAGACAAATCGTAAGTAACAGAACTGAAACCATGAATTGTGTAGTGAAATGTGTAGAAATTAGAGTAGCATAATGTGATCTGGTCTACTCATTTGAAGTACAGCAGATATGCAGAGAAGTCTATACATCTTAAGGTGGTATGAAAAAGGAACAAGACAAGGAGAAACAATAGATTTAAGTATGTACATACATGTGTATTCTGTACAGATGGCACATGTAATTGATTTGAGATATAGCCAAAAGCTACTACAGCAAAAGAAATACAAGTTGAAACAGCGCAAAAGGTTTGGAGCTGATGTGGACAACGAGAAGGTTCAACTTGAGGCTGCCGGCTCAGTTGACTATTTCTGGAAGGAAAAGTATCATAAGACTGTGAATGAACAATGACAGATTGGGATAGTGGAAAATGCCTGTAGATTTATTGGGGTTAAACCATATGGGCCCCAGAATTTTTGGAATTGTGTAAGCACCAAGCATTTAATTTTGCTGGTTTTGGCCCTGAGTAATTAAGAACATAGAGGAATTGCTTCAAAGTGAAAATTGTGGGTAAGAGTGATCCCGTGATTGTGAAGAGTGAACGGATGGTAAATAGAGTTAGAGTGGGGACAGTGCCACTTCAGGCAGTGCCTCGAGGCCTTAAAGTGGTGAAAGAAAAAACAGTGGTACTCAATGTATGTGTGGATGTATCACATGTTGGAGCCCATATGAAGGTGGTAACTCCTACTCATGGTTGTGGAATGATCTTAGGGAAAGAGAGGTCTATGCACCCACGAGTCCTATCCACTGGGTATAGGAACAGAGGAGGTGCAAGAACAACAGAAGGCAGCACAGGGCTGGTTGCCCTGGGACCGAGCGTCACAAGGAGGCACATGAATGCTGAACCAACCTGCAACAACTGGAAGAGATCCGATATGAACCACAAAGCCATCACCTGAGACAGCCACCTGTGCACTGAAGCACAGAATAATAGGTCCCCCACAGATAATTAAGAAACAGACAAACACAACAGGTGATAAAGGAAATCCTGAAGTCCTTATGGTTCCTGAAGATGCAGAAGGGCCTGAGTGGAGAAGGTGAAGTAATAGAGCAGGAATATGATGAAGAACAGAAACCAGGGGAAGTTCTCTAGATGTCATGAAAACAGTGTCACAGTATGTCGATGACATTTTGATCTGCTCCTCCTCTCTGGAGTAGTGCCACACAGACTGCTGTGTTAACCTGACTTGCACAGAGTGGACAAAAAGCGTTGTTTACCAAACTGCTATATTGCCAACAATAGATTGACTACCTTGGCCGTGTTATTGCACATGGAACTATCTCGATAGCATTATGGGCAATAATTGGCAGGAGCCTGGTACCAAAGAGGAACGAGACCATGAGCTGCAGACCATTGACTTGGGAGAACTGGCAGATAGAAGTAGAGGAAAATGTGTTATATGATGATAAAGAAGACCCAAAAGCTGAACTATGACCCAAGCAAATGTGTGGTATCAATAGGCAAATTGCACAGCCAAAGATTGGACTGAAAGAGAAGGAAAATGTATAGTATGCCTGTGATGGCCTGGCGAGCTGTCCGGGGTGTACTCTGCCCTCGGCCTGAGTAGGCTGAGATGGGCGCCAGCCTCCCGTGACCCTAATTAGGATTAAGCAGTTAAGAAAATGACATGACATGACATGTATAGTATGCACAACCAGAAAGAAGAAATTGGAAGTGATTCCACTGCCCTACAACACTGAGGCATGTATGACGAAAAGAACTCGCAATAATGTATGGGACCAAGATTGTGAAATATGTAACAATAACCATGGAAAAAACTCCACCCGAGTCAATATAAGCATTACACGCATTAGGAGAACAAGTATCCACTACTAGCATAATGACATTGCAGAACAGACAAGCATTGTATTGGCTGATGGCAAAGGAGGGAGGGGTGTGTATGCTCTTCAGAGACCAATGTTGCACACATATCCCAAACAATGCAGCCCCAGGGGGCTCCTTCTATCTGGCAATGGAGAAACTTGGCAACTTGTAGGGATAGTACTGGTGGTAATACTGTGTGTGCTGTCTGTTCTCGCTGCTCAGAGGACTCATTTTTTAGAGGACTCATTGATTAGACAAATGTTAGTAGTTGTTCATCGCCCAGCCAGTGAAGACAACAATGCTGGTTGAATTTGACACCACGGAAGTGGAGACTACAGGACCATTGCCAGAGGAAGGAAGCAGGGGTAATTGGGGAAGGATGGTAAAAAGGTGGTAAGATAAAAAAGACAGGAAAAAATCATGATTGAACATAACTACACCACAAGGGGACAAGTTTGAAGAGGGAAAGGCGAACAAGACCATAGAATACAATAGAAAGCATGATCCTGGGCCACTAGTGGTGAGGAAAGCACAGTTTAATCACCTCTATTTTTCCTATTTTTATCCTGTTCTTATTTTTTCTGCAATAAATGAAAATAGAAGAAAAGTGCAAATAACTGCTTAAGAAATGACTTAAGAAAGCAAATTAAGAATTACTGCCTTCTCAATGATTGTTTCAAGGCTATTCAGCGCACTACGTTGTAAAAACTAGGAGTGATAATGTAGGACCACTCCTCCTCTGACTAACTTGAGACTGAGTATAAAATGCTGATGAATGAGAAAATATGGATTTAAAATAAGTTTATTTTGACATCCAGTAGAAAATGGCATAAATAAGATATACTCCATGAAACACTTCTGTGTGTGACTTAACAGGGCAGAGCAAATGGTAGATCTGATACCGTAGCAGTGGTAATGGACTACCTGTATTTTAGAACAGGAATCCAAGGAGCAGCCCCCAATGAAATGCACAACCCAATATTCCGAAAGATGCGACGAGCAGGGGTGGTGATAGAATGGGTTCACTATAACGAACTGTCAACCATAGTCCTATAATAACACAATAATAGATGAAACAGCTGTTGGTGTCACAAACCTCAATCCATAAATTGGACAGAATTGTAAATGCGGTACTGAAAGACAGGGGCTAAAAACACAACATCGAGTAGGAGTATGGGAAATTGCCCAAATTGGAGTAAACTTGGCCAAAGCATAGCAGAAGAGATGGGATATTGGATAGTGGCTCACAGAGGCTGGCAAAGTTTTGTACCATATGTAGACAGTCCACAAGGTCTCCAAGCAATCAGAAGGCCTGCCCTCCACATGATATTAATGATAATCATACGATTCATAATTGAACTAATTAGCAGAATTTGCTGAATTGCCTTTTGAGTCATGCGCAGAGAGGGTTCTACAGACACATATATGTATGTTACTCGGCTTGTGCTGACATAGAGGCAGAATTTTTCTAAGATGTAACTGGTAGATAAGAAGGTAGTTGGAATAGGGAAGGAGGATACTATTGGCTATATTAATAAAATGACTAGATGATTTTGCAGAAAGGCTCACTGTGCTCAGTCTGACAGGCCCATAATGGACAACAATATGGATCACGAGACCTGGGAAGTGATGATGGACTTCTTCAACCACTGCGTGGGGAAAAGCTATCTTCTATCTAAAAAAACTATCTAGTTCCCATCTAAGCCTTCAGGCCATGGTGCAGACACTGCTTGAAGGCAGCGGTTGTGCAGTGAACATGATATGAAACTGGGTCCAGGTGAAGGACATCGTGATGACAGGAGGGCCACCGAACTGGGGACAAGTCATTGCCTTGTTTGCTATCCTGGGAGGCCTGGCAGCGTAGATCACTGACTGTCTGGACAAGGAGAAGGATCTGGACCCGCTTGCGCAGATTGCAGCACTGTTTCTGATAGAAGATGGCATAATGTGCTGGGAATGGCTGATGGTTCAGGGAAAATGGCAAGGGTTCATGAACTACACCCAGGTTAACACAGGTCAACACCATGGAGCAGATACAACAGGGTGCGTTTCATGCCCTACATGGGAGGTTTCCTTGCAGGAATAGCAGGGATAATGGCATTCCGGCGAGCCAAGATTATGTCCTGTAGGGCTGAACCAGAGGAATCCCAAGCAAACTAGTTTTGCCCAAACGCAGAAAGGACATAGGATGATAAAAAGATTGGGTGATGGAATAGAAGGATTAACCTTTATTTGGCTTAAAAGCCAAAAAAGGGGAAATTATGAAAGGGCACATGGTTCCATGGTCTGCCCCGGTCCCACACTGATTCTGTCCCAACATGTAATCAAATATCATAAAGCATATCATAATCAAACAATGTACTCTCACTAACAAATTATAATTACATATAAAACTTTCATTAAGAATGTATTACACACCGAACACAAGTTTGACACCAAGCACAATTATGAACATGTCTTAACACGTACCCAAATGTCTGGTTACGTAAATAATGACAGCAGAAAATGCCTAAAATATTTCAGGCCCGGAAATAGCTATGCCAGGCCCAAATAAAAAAAATCGGTTACTGATCATGCGATCAGAGAAGTAGTTAGACAACTATATAAAGGATTGTTATAAGTCAGGTCTTGGTCTTTGGACTCTAATCTGAAGATCAACGTATTGTCTGACTGTTCCTGTATTTTTCCTGGACTGAATAAACACATTCTGAATTGGAACCTTCTTCTCTGCGTCTTTAATTGACTTGTGTCCGCCGTGACAGTATGTATTATTCATATGTTTATTTACTTTCAGGTAGTATGTTTATTTATTTACTCTCATGTACTATGTTTAAGCAGTTAAATTTATGTTGTAAGTTTAGTGTAAGTTTGTTTAGTAGATCACGTTATCTGCATTACATTCTAGCGTACTATTGTCATTAGCTATGCAATTTTCAGCTAATATAGTGCATCCATGTGATGTAGAATTGTTTATATATTACTCAAACTTTGCTAAGGATCACCGATATTTTCATATACAATTTTGCAAAAAGTAATAAGTAAGAATATTTTTAGACAAATGTTTAATGACCCCTTACATAAGAAATCATTACAATGCATAATGATCTTGCCTAATATTTAGCACTTTTGAAAGATTTAATGATATGATAATCAAATGATACTGCAAAATTCACAAATGAATGCATTTTTTTCCACAAAAAAAACATCCAGAAAAAAGTTTATGGTTATGCTACAGTTGATCCTTTTAATAACAGGTGTGTCCTCCTCTGGCATTTATCACTGCCAAACAACGTCGTTGCATGCTCTGAACAAGTCTGTAAAGCTGGTTTTGTGGGTTGTTGTTTCATTTTTCAACCAGTGCATCACCAATCTGCTGCAGACTGATGGCTGGATTGAGCGTGCTGAAATACACGCCTGCAACATGTCCCACGCATTCTATTGGGTTCAGGTCAGGAGAACAATCTGACCAGTCCATTCTCTCAATGATTTCCTGTTCAGGATAGTCTTGGCTCGGTGAGGTCCTTCGTTATCGTCCATAAGAATGAAATCCGGGGCTACTGCACCACCTTGCAGTTCTCACAAACCCTGCAATGCTCCTGTGAAAAAGCACTGATGTGCCCTTAAAACAGCTTCCAGTTGCTTCAATTTTTCACAGTGTTCATTCCCAGTTAGTTTGTCATAGTTAGCATGTTTCGTCTGGTAGTGACTCTTGATATTGAATTCCTTGAAAACAGCCACAGTATCTTGGCAAATTAGGCAGACACAGTTGTTTTGTATTTCAGTGGAAAAAATACTCCAATTTCGACTTGTCCTGGATGCGGCTGCCCTTGCTATCAACATTAGTTTTTTTTTTAGTTGCAGTCGCCATTTTATAAATGCGCTGGAAAGGTTCACAGTAGGGACACGTGGCGAGAGTGTGGCCACAGGTCTGCTGCTATCTTCTGGTGAAATAGAAAATACCTTTTGTGTATTTTATATTATATGATAATATTATCATTTATAATTTAGGTGGAAATTTGAGCACAGGACGCAATTGGCCCTCAGGCCGTACTTTGGACATGCCTGGTCTAAAACGATTCCATGCTCTAGATACCACACTTTAGCTCACACCAAGCTCCACTATTCTGTGAGATGCCCCAGTCTGTAGCATCCCTAAACCACGAGACAATTCGTGGGTACTTATTCTTTGCATAGGTGGCGTTTTGTTGTCAACAAAACCTTTTAACTAGTGAAAAACTCAGCTTTGAGTGTGTGAGAACAAAAAAAATGTTTTGTGTGTCAGATACTGAAGGGAGTTCAAAGTTTTCAGGCGTGTCATCAAACCAATAGAAATATAGAGACTGACAGTGAGCATTATTTCATTGTTTATCTGGATATGCTTGAATGGTTTTAGTGATAAACATTGAGCAATAGTAATCCACATGTGTCTGTAAATATATATATATTATATTACTATGCTTGCCGACCCATTCAGCAAAATTATGTACATGAAAATATTACTGATCCTTAGCAAATTTTGAGTAGTATATTATGCTTTGTACATTTACGGACATACAATATTCATAATTTGATCATTGTTTTGTTTATTTTATTCTTTAGTTTCACATTTTGCTTCTTCAATAAACCCGTCGAACTACCTATCTGCAGAGTTTTGACTGGAGTTAAGCGTTTAGCTGCCTGTCATATATTAATTTAAAAGTATGTGTTCCTTAATATAATATTTAAGATCTTTAATATTTAATTATCACCACAGCAGACAAACAAACAAACAAATAAACAGACAAGCAAACAAACAAATAAATAAATAAACAGGCATCAAATAAATTAACTGGTTTATTTATGGTCCCTAATTTGCTGTTGGGTTCTAAACTTCATCACTGTTTAGAAAAATCCCCCCACGTCACTTCCGGTGGAATGTTCGAGCAAATGGTGCTAAGCCTTTAAAAAGTGTCGGTGCTGAATTCGGACATGACATTGTTTCTGTCAGACAGGTAAAGGGAGCACAAGTGACCTCATACTTGTGTAAGTAAGACACTTTTCGGTTATCGAGGAAACAGTTACACGTTAAAAAAATACAGGGTATATTTACCTTTATATATAAATATGTGTTATTTATTTATTTCTGCCTGGAGAAGTCAAGTCCACTTGGTGACGTCACCGCAGAATTTGTTTTGAAGTGTTTTTAGCATCCTTGAATGTCCTTACCGGTAAGTTTAAAAAGAGAAACCTGATAAAAAAAAACAAAAAAACTTGCTTTCTGTTAATTTTTTTGATAGATACTCTTCATAGAGGCTATGAATTATATATACTGTATATTTTTTTCTTTTGCTTGGCTTTTGCTCAGGGTATAAACATGAGCAGGTGAGAGAGAATCTGTGATTAAGTGTCTCCGCTGTGTGTTATTGTGAAAATGAAGTGATTTAAAGGCTTATTGGAAGAGAGGAAGGCGGAGAGATGGAGGCAGATTAGAGACTGTGGTCCTGAGGAGAGAAGCGTTATCTGTGTTCTAGTATATTAGTTTTATTCACACTCAAAGCTCATTAAAGGAAATTAAAGGCATCCCCGACTCTTTGTGTAATTTATATGGAGTTAAATCTGTGCTTGGGTTTATTTAACATTCACCCCGGATGGTAATGCAATGTCACTTTATAAATCTTGAAAACATTCGATCAGCGTTTAAGAAGGTTTGCTGGTTTTCTTCCTATAAGGTCTTAGGCGGCTGTAATCAATACAGCTGCAGCCAGAGCCCAGCTCGCGCTCCCCAGACTCGCGCGCGCGCCGCGCTATGTTCTCGTGACGTAATTAAACCCAGAGTGCGCTCGCGCGTCAAAGAGCACGCGCGCTGTGGCAGCCGCACCATGTTTCTTTTCAGGCGGTTGAGTCCAGTGTAAAGTTCAACAACAACAACAACAAGCTAATTATGAGGAATTAAGATATATATATATATATATATATATATATGTGGTGGCCTGGTGGATTACTGATCCCAAGGTCGGGGGTTCAAGCCCCACTATCGACGGGTTCTCACTGCTGTCCTCCCAGTGCAGCTA
>JAOUQZ010000017.1:17965932-17983885 GCA_028564935.1 Neosilurus hyrtlii
CCCCGCGACCCTAATTAGGATTAAGCGGTTCAGAAAATGACATGACATATATATATATATATATATATATATATATATATATACATACACACACACACATATATATACATATAGAGCCCCAGCCCCCATCATGCACACCTTCTACAGAGGCACCATCGAGAGCATCCTGACTAACTGCATCACATTGTGGTACATCTCCTGCACCATGTCCTGCCACGAGACTCTGCAGCTGAGAAGATCATTGGTGCCTCTCTCCCTTCCCTTCTGGACATTTACAACACCCGCCTCACCCGCAAAGCCATCAGGATTGTAGGTGACCCCATCCACCCATCTCACAGCCTCTTCAACCTGCTGCCATCAGGGAGGAGACTGCGGATTCTCCGGGCCAAGACCAACAGGCTCAAGGACAGTTTCATCCACCAGGCGGTCAGAAGGCTCAACTCCCTCCCTACTCTCCCCCTTCTCCCCACTCAACCTCCTGCCACAGACTTTGCCGACACACCCCCATGCCCTCCCTTCAGCATCTGACACACACAACATTTTTGCACACAGAACTCAGGGACTGCACATTTCACTTTACTCTGCACACTTTGCACTATACCGCAATACCTCACCTTATGTACAATAGACCTGTTATTTCTTAATTTCTTATTTTTCATTTCTTAATTTTTTATGTCTTTTTATTTCATTTTATGTCCTTTTTTTTTTTTTTTTTTTGCCTGTTGGCACCGTGGGTCCGAGAGGACTGTAATTTCATCTGTGCTGTATGTCATATAGCATATTTGACAATAAAGTTAACTTTTACTTTGACTTGACTTTGAATATTAAGAATAGATTCAGGGAATTCAGACATATCTCAATCCGTAACAAGCAAGGTTGAAAATCACTGTTGCATGTGTGTGATCTTCAGTGATCTAATTGGCTAGTGTCACGTGTGTGTGGCCGGAAAATGATTGTATGCCATCCCTCTTTCTAACCTTGGCCAATTAGCTCTCATGGGCCTCTGACCACTGATGGCTACATTTACCAACTAAGGTTCAAACCTGTAAAGTTAGTATTGGCACGCCTTGTTGCCGCTCCATTTAAGCTTGCTTTTGAGGAAAACAGTTGTAGTGCTCCCTGTGCCAAAGAGGAAAACGACCATCACAATTGTTATCAGCAATAGGCAGAATTTGTGATGGTGGGGGGGTGCATCAACACCCACAGCATGGATGAGTTTTATGTTCGTGAAAGTACCAAATATCATCCAATAAGACAACCACAGTTAATGTGTCTGAATTTAAAATGCACTCTGCTGTTAACTGTACATTATACTGTAAAAATCTAACCATCTACCAAATTTAAAGATGTTGATATTGCAATAATTGCAAAATTACCTTTGTCTTTTTCAGGTGCTGTGCAGTGCATAAAGAAAGAACACACTACCATGATCCTGCTAACTGCATTCTCTGGTATGGTTTCCACAAACTCTCCAGTCTCAAAGATTAGATAGCATGTTTAGGGTGAATATTGTAGCAGTGGACGTGTGTTTTGTGGTGTGTGTTTGTCTCTTACTGCTCTTAGTGAATTAGTATGGGGAATCTATTGGGGCAGAGGGGGAAGGGACATGTAAGGCCACGTGCTGTGGACAGCTCCATCACACTTTTTTGCTATAAGTGTGTACAGTGGGGTTTAAACATTTTGTGGATGCTTTAACCGTGTAATGCATACATTGTTGTGTTTTCTTTTCAGTGTTTTCCAGAAAGTATCCATAACAGGATTGTGTTCCGCGTTTGCTCAGTGGTCGGTAATGTAGTTCCAATTCAAAAGTTGTTACCAGGAAACCATATCAGGCAGCCTTCCAGAAACATCCATAAAGCTTAATCAACCTAACCTGAGTGTAACACACCAAACTCTGAGTGTGGGTGAGGATTTGCAGAGGTGCTTTATTACAAAGTCATAGTGAAATAACAAACCAATTTAATTTAATTTACCAGGCAGTAGCCAGAGCATGAGTAGTCACAGTACAATCGGGTAAAAGGACAACCTGAAAAAGTAAACCAGGAGAACAGACAGAGCTTCAAACACACTAGGATAACCAGGCTTAAAGCTTACACAACTTCAGTATTTGGAAAGATTTTTCAGTTAATTAGTGATCTCTTAGAATGTTCAGGAAGTGGATACGGAATGCTACACATGCTAAAACTCTGTGGACTGTGACCTATGTTGTTTCTTCTTAATTTACAAAGTTAGGACTCTAACGAAAACAATAATGTTCATTAAAATATTGTATTACAGATAGTATTACCACCATTTTAAATTAATGTCATGTAACATTGACGGACACATCAATCAACACTATTATCAATCAATTTACAAGGAAGTCAGAAAAGTGTCCACTGAGCATGTCCAGAAGTAATAAATATTCCGGAGACTCTGTCTTGGTTTCAGGGTTTTTTTCCACTGACGTGTGAACCAATTCATTAATGAATGTAACGTGTAATTAGTTTGACTGACATTTCACATGTGTTTGATTCATGATGATAGAACGACCTTTATGGAATGTTTATGCTACCTTCTTTTTAGTTTACTAAAACCAAGTACAGATATTTGCCAGTATGTACATATAGACCAATAAATCAAATATATGGACCTTGACAGACGTTACGTTCAGAGGCCAATCTCATTTAAAAGGCGATTTTTTTTGTGTCAAAATTTAACAAAATTAGCAAAACCACGCATTAAACATCCTTTTCACACTCCAAAACTATTTTATTGTAATTAAACAGTAGTACGAATTTGTTATATTTATTTGTGAAGCCGGTAACCGAAGTTGACCATATATGTCCAACTTTCATGCCGGAAAATCGAAAATTATAGTATAAATAAAGTCAAAAGAGAAAGCAGCGGTGCTTTGTAATATACTGAAATTGTCTTTACTATTATTTTGACTCACACTTCAAACAGATATTAAGTTGGACATACAATTGCATGGAAATATTTTTACATTTTTTATTTTTATTATTACATGTGCAAATGGGACCAAGTGAAAATAAAGAGCCACCTACTCTGTATCCACCAAGTATAATATGCAACAGCCCTGTCAGTTGTAGCTGGGTAACCTTCTTACAGTGTAAGTCAGACCACCTTCTTCTGATTCTTCTGTGGTTTAGGAATTGAAGAATTGAAGAGGAATGCCACTGAGCAAAAGTCTACTCTAAACTTCCCTTAGGTGTGAATGTGAGTGTGAATGGATGTTTGTCCTAGAAACAGGTTCTGCTGAGGGCTTGCAACTCACTCTGGTAAGAACATACACTGCAACAGAAACCACAGAAGTTGCCCAATGCAACACATGGAATAATGAAAACAACACAGTACCCACTAGACTAGCTAGCATTGCCCTGTTATACAACAGCTACCAAGTCTTTTACACCATGTAAAATGCCCATGATTGGATAGTGTGGTTATCTCACTATGATTGATACAAGAGAGAGTTATATCATATCTTCCACCCAACTATGCAGTCAATTTTGGTCCCTTGGGCTCCACAGATGGAATCATTGGGATTCGAACGTGTGAACATGTGAACGTCTGAATCACAGGGCAAGCTTCTCTGGCACATTAATTTCTTTAAATCTAGAGTCTAGAAATGACCAGTGAATCAGGGACTTGAAGAAGAGAACATAAGGGCAGATATCACTGGAGACAACCAGACCAATTACCCAGATGCAGTCTGTGCCTCTTTTCGGTTTTAGATTGTCTTAGGATTGCATACTGTAGGTGAACATAAGCTGCGTCTCAGGTCTGTTCGCACCTTCTCATCAATTCATTAGAATGTCTGGCAGGATTTAGGTTTGGTTCATCAGACCATAGAACTGATGCAGGTTGGTATCCTGCTAGAAGTGTGTGAGAGGCCGGTGGAAGGGTAAATGAAGCATATCTGCTTGTATAGTATTCTGCCCGGCGAAGGTAACAGTTCCAGTGGTACTGGTTAGTAAAATGTAATTTTACAAATGTTCAATCCATGCATACGATTTAGTTTTTTAATATTTGCTTGTGGATGGTAAGTTTTGGTTACCACTGATGGTAAGTTTTTGAGAGAAGATGGGTTGCAAACCCCTGTCAGAAACAGTTCCCCTGGAAAATCATAATATCGGGGGTGTTTGGTCATAGGTACCAGAGTCAGATTAACAGGCAATAATTATCATTTATATGGTGTTGACTCCTTGTAATATGATCCGCCTCATGGCAAGAAGGTCATGGCTTCGAGTCCTGGGCATGGGCATTCCAGTGTGGAGTTTGCATGTTCTCTCTGCGCTTGTGTGGGTTTCCTCTGAGTAAACTGGTTTTCTACCACAGTCCAAAGACCTACACCTCAGGCTAACTGGCTGTTCCAAATTGACCCTGGGTGTGAGTGTCAATTGCCCTGCAGTGGTCTGGCTAGCTGTTCAGAGTGTTTCCTGTCTTCGTCCGGTGTCTGCAGAAAGCCTCTTTGGCAAATGACTGAGTGAGAGTGACATCATTCTCCAAGGAGAACCATGAGAATGCAAATCATATGCAAACTCCATACAGCCCGAGACTGGAACCCAGAACATTTTTGCCTAAGCAATTCATTGTTTATGAAATTTTTATTTTCCATTTAAACTGAATGAGGGATACTTCAATGTATAATACACGCAAATAAATACGCCAGCCCATATGTTGCTAGTGTAATGTAGTTGTTCAAAAATATACTACTCAAACTTTGCTAAGGATCACCGATTTTCAAATATTATTTTGCTAAAAGTAATAAGTAAGAATTTGTTTAGACAAATGTATGTTTAATGACCCCTTACATCAGAAAATCATTACAGTACATAATTATCTTGCATAATATTCAGCACTTTTCAAAGGTTTAATGATATGATCAGAATGATAAGAAAAACGTTAATGGTTGCTACAGTTTAGCTCTTTAATAACAAGTGTGTCCCCCTCTGACATTTATCACAGCCAAACAACGTCGTTGCATGCTCAGAACAAGTCTGTCAAGCTGGTTTTGTGGGATGTTGTTCCATTTTTCAACCAGCGCATCGCCAAGCTGCTGCAGACTCATAGGCTGGACTGGGCGTGCTGAAATACGCGCTTGCAGCATGCCCCACGCATGTTCTATTGAATTCAAGTCAGGAGGACATGCTGGCCAGTCCGTTCTCTCAATGGTTTCCTGTTCAAGATAGTCTTGTACAACCCTGGCTTGGTAAGGTCAATCATTATCATCCATAAGAATGAAGTCTGGACCCACTGCACCAGGATAAGTTCTTACAAACCCTGCAAGAATGTCATCCCTGTAACGTATAGCATTTTGTGCTCCATTTTCACTGATATACAGGTCTGTATGACCCCTAAGATTAATGCCACCCCATACCACCACAGAGCCACCTCCATAGCGATCATGTTCCTCCACATTAGCATCTGAGAATCTTTCTCCTGATCGACGCCACGCACGAGTACGCCCGTCAAGTCGAGACAAAATCTGGACTCATCTATAAATAAAACTGTTGACCAGTCTTCATGGATCCAGTCCAGGTGTTCTCTACTCCACTCAAGCCTGTGTTGATGGTGTCTTCTGAGAAGAGGAACTTGAACTCATAGCCTTCTGGCCCTCAATCCAGCTGCATGAAGGTGGTTTCTTACAGTCTGGGTGGATACCATAATTCCGAACGCGTTTTGGAGGTCCCTGGCCATGGTTGTTGCATTTGCTCTACAATCTGCGAGGGCTGATGTAACAATAAATCTGTCCTGAGCCTGAGTTGTTGATTCACTGTACCATTTTGTCTTAAACGATTCCATGCTCTAGATACCACACTTTAGCTCACACCAAGCTCAGCAGCCACTATTCTGTGAGATGCCCCAGTCTGTCGAATCCCCACCCAATGAGACAGTTCTTGGTACTTATTCATCGCCCATGTGGCGTTTTGTTGTCAACAAAACTTTTTAACAAGTGGAAAACTCAGCTATGAGTGTGTAAGAACAAAAACATTTTCAGGCGTGTCATCAAACCGATAGAAATTTAGAAACTGACAGTGAGCATTATTTCATTGTTCATCTGGATAGGCTTGAATGATTTTAGTGATAAACATTGAGCTAAGTAAGCTACGTGTCAGTAAATATATATTATATTACTATGCTTGCCGACCCATTCAGCAAAATTATGTACATGAAAATATTATTGATCCTTGGCAAATTTTAAGTAGTGTATAAAATAAAAGCATGCCATACAGATTGGGTAACGTTTGTCTAATTTCTCATCAGGCCTCTAAGACTGCTGTTAGTATTCAGCAGCTCCACAGACAAAATGTGTTGTTAGTTTTAGCTGTATTTCAAATCACGTTTCTGGTGAGGTCCGATCATAGTTTCAAAACAAATATTCATATGAATAAGGTTGCATGGAGATTTGGTGAATGTGCTGTTGGCTTGTTCTGTGCTCTGATTGGTTGTTTTCTTTCAGATGAAGAGTCGCTTGCAATCGACTGGCTTTGGAATCACATCAAGTTCAGGTTGCAAAACGCAATAGTAGGAACCCTACATTAAACTTTTTTTTTATGTCTGTATAGCAGTTAGGTGAATATATTATATATACATTTATGTATTTAAAAAGTGAGATTTTAGATAATGCTGTGTCACTTAGCTCACATGCCTTATTCTCACACCTAAATCATTGAGTTTTAATGAACAAAAGCCATTTCTGCATGTGTCCTTGCATGCCTCCAGTCAACCCCCATCTGATGGAATTGAAAAAGCATTACTGATAGGGAATAAAGTTATGCTTCTGATTCCTATTTTCTGTTTTTCTGTTGAAGGAAAATGGCAGATCGACTGTACATACAGGTTTTGTTATGTTTTGATGTTGAATAACGTGTAAAACAACAATGCTGTCAGCTACTAGATCTAAAGATAGTAAAGAATTGTCGATGATGGAGTTTTCTTTGCACGTGCATACTTTATTTTAATATAACCATTCTTTCTATTTTTTCCTGTATCTGTCCTTGCCAGAGTTTTGGTCAAGAAATCTGCCATCTGTCTTTTTGACTGGAGTTTAAGTTCCTTTTTCTGATGATTTACAGTAAAATATCATTTTATTTAAGGTTTCCTGACAAAATGATAATGCATTCTATCTATACAGCTTATTGTGGGTGTGTTTAATTATGTGAATGTGTGCCTCTATTAGCAAATAATGATTATCCAGCTTGCGAAGAACTCCATTAACATTTTCTACCCACTCATTTGCTTAAGGACAAAGAACTCTTTGTATATCTTCATTAAAAATCTTTGCAGCGTTTCAGTAGCACAAAGTCAGAGAGCGGTTTTAGGATGCCAAGAAGAGCCCTGTTGTGTTTAATTTTTATTCTTCTCCCTCCAAACCATTTGCAGTTCAGACCCACCGTTGTTTTCATGGCAAATAAAAGGATGATGGCTATACAATACACTCAGTGGTTCCATATTTCAGCACTGTGTTTCTTTTACACTTGTTACACCTGTTACACATATTTATATGCATGACTACAAAATAGGAGTAGCAGGGTTACATAAGGATAAATCACATGACGTGAGTCAAGTAGATTCTTGTTTCTTTGACAGTTATGCTCATTTCTTGGAATACATTGCTGTTAACAGAAGCCTGTCTGACCCAGACTAGTGGCTGTGTATATTTTATATCTATAAGTAATAATCATGTATTGTTTACTTAAGTTATTTACAGGGAACTGCTCAGGATTTGATGTCTGAAATTTAAGCAAAGACATTTCCAGATGGCAAAATCAGAAACTAGTTGTTTGTATTTCATTTCTATCATTTTACCTTCTTAAAAAAAAAATGTTTTTTTGAAATAATTGACTACATAAAACACTGTATACAGTGAGGAGGAATAAGTAGTTGTATGCTTTTATTTTGGCACTTAAAGCTGTTTATACATGGGCAGTGAGAACAGGTTGCATCCCTAGCAAGTTGCATCCACTTTCCTACATGGTTACATGGTCACTTTCTCATATCAGTGACAAGGAGGAAGATAAATGGACAACATGCAATCAAACCAATGGAAAAGAACCGCCCATTTGCCGTTAAAATGACATAATAACCTGGATGGATGCTTCTGCTTACTTGTAAACCCTCCTGCTTGTCACTGATTGTGTTCAGAAGTTTCACCCGGATCAAACTTCTACTAGAACTACTAGAACAATTTTCGCCACCGTAAAAAACCCCCCAGTGTTTTGTAAGGAACAAAAATTTTTTACACAGACAGTTGTGCCGAGGTAACTTGTTCCAGGTGCAGGTTGGTCAGACTTACACACATCTTTTGATTTGGACTATATAGTGAAAAAATAGTCAGACACTATTGTAAATATGTTGCACGTCGTGTCATTATAAAAGACGGAAAGAATATAAAAAAGCAATAGAGCTTTTGCAAAGACCTTCAACATCCCTGTTAGTATAATTGGTTGGTAATATGCAGTCAGCAGGCACTCGAAAAGAGTTGAAGGATGGTCTGAAAGTGGTGGGATCAACAGTTACACATTTACAAACAAATGATTTAAACTATTGGCTACATCATCCATATTATAATCTGACATATCCCTATCAATAAAAAACTTAGGAAAACTTTTTTTTTTAAATATACTCCATATTCCTTACATACCCAACTTAGTTGTAAAACTAAAAAAACACACAGGGCCTGACAGGAAGCAACCGGAAGCACTTCTTACATACTTTTTACATACAACTAATACATACATACTTTTACATACAGACATCTTCTCAATACATACTTTTTGTTCATATTGAAGTACAATGCCAAAAGATATTATGTGTGTAAATGTGAAGTTGATAAATGTACTGACTGTTCACTGCCTGGCCAAAAAAAACCCTGTTTTTTGTTTTTTTGTTTGTTTTTTTTGCATTGTGGCAATGGTGCTTCAATTGGTCAGGTCTAGGCTCAGCAACATAATGTGGTAATGAAATTAAGTCAGCCAATGACCTGAGTGTACTGAATGACCAGGTTATCACATCAATAGTAAAAGAAGCAGTGGTGGTTCAGTGGTTAAGCCTTTGGGTTGCTAATCTGAAGGTTGGTGGTTCAAGCCCCAGTGTCACCATGCTGCCACTGTTGGGCCCTTGGGCAAAGCTCTTAACTTTCAGTTGTATAAAAATGTAAGTCACTCTTGATAAGGTTGTTGATCACTTTTCTTGATAAGGGTGTCTGCAAGGTGCCATAAATGTGAAATGTTCTGGAGAAGACCTTGTGGAGTGGTTAAATTAACTCATCATCAATTCAAGACGTCAGTGAAAAATAATCCCAATTATGGGCGGAAATAAGTTGTGATGCTAATTGAGTTTGTTGAAACAAGGCCTGTAATGAAGACTAAAGGCGGTATAACGCAATGGGGTTTTTTTGGGCCCGGCAGTGTGTGTGTGTGTACTATATTATATAACAAAGAAGAAAAGTGTACCAATACTTATTTCCCCTCACTGCAGTCTGACTGTTAACTGATTGTGAAGGGTATTTATTTGTTACAGAAATGCATTATACTTTCTTTGTATGTACGCCTGATAGTTTTGTATTTGATATTCTGACTGTGGGATAAGTTGTGTGGAAAAGGCCAAGCCGTGATGTTTCAAATGTGACGTATACCACTGTTAAAATCTGATGTCTGATTGGTGAGATTGTTGATTATTTTTCTATAACAGCAAACACAGGTAGTGGTGTATAAATATTAGTGCTCCGGCTCTAATATTCAGTTGTTGAACATTCAGAATTTAAAACTGTATTTAAGGAATAAAGCAGTTCATGATGGGCTGTTATTGGAAACTAATCAACAGTGTGGTTGGACTGTTTTGACAACGGTACCATATCTTTCCAGGATCTTGTTAATGTAAGAACAGATGCTCCATGACTCCAGAGGTCAGTTTGGGTTGGGTTATGCTAACACCGCCTTCCCTTCCTCCAACGACTTTGAAAAATGAAAAATTGATTGCCATTTTTTGAAAGATTGACAGCTTTTTTCCTCTCTCCCTTAAATCTGATTTGTAAAAGATGCTGTTCTTTCTATTCTCTATGCAGCTAATATTGATGTTTTCTTTTCTGCATATGACAGAAGCTGTACTTTTTGGAAGAAAAACAACCCATAAACAGCACCGTTATTTTTTTTAGGATAATATGTGAAGAATATTGTAGGGATGTGCAAATATGTGAAAGTATTAGATAGATAAATGTAAAAATTTCCAGATATGTATGTGCATTTCATTTAAATTACATTCACTGATGACCTGGGATCAGCTTAGTGCCTGAAGTCACTGCTTTGTACCTTTAAGTCATCTCACAGCAGTGTTAAAATAACAACTGTGGTGTAATCATTACCCCTGTTTGGTCTCAGGTTTTTTCCTGCACACCAGCAAACTGTTCCTAAGTGAACGGGCCAGTTGGGTCCAGCTTAAAGAACTTGCTCGCAAAAATGCCGCGAATGCCCTGTCTGTTGCCAACCTGGTCATGGGGATGGCCTCCATTCTCAGCAGTCTTAATGGGTGAGGTGTTAGTGGACTACTATCAAAACTGACATGCTGTACTGTTATGATAATAATCATAATAATAATAATGATGATGGTAATAATAACGAAGCATAGATATTTGTTATAATATAACCAAGTGGATTGTTGTTGTTTTTTAACTGACAGCTTACTCTTCTGTTTTCTGCTGTCATTTACTTAAAAAAACAAAAAGGAACTTTTATTGTATTTTTTTTTTTTACAAAGCACAAACTCTGCTATGTTTTTACCACTAACCAATTCTCTTACATAGGCACAATTATACTGCGTGTTGGCTGGTGTTGATTGGTTACCTGCTGGATTTGGCAGATGGCGCCGTTGCCAGGCAACTGAACGCTTGCTCAGCATTAGGTATGTGAACTTCACACCAAAGAAAATAATCCTGAAGTAAAGATTACTTTCTTAGTTGGGTTTTTGCAGTTAACATTTTTAAAATGAATTCCTTCTAAATAAAAAAAATATATAAAAAAACACCTACCATTATTTTTTGTTTTGGTCATACGTATTGCCTTACTTTGTGAGCCCAGGACAAAAAACCAAGGCAAATCCCCAGGATGTGTGATTGTGATCACGTCTGCACGGATGCCTGGAATAGCTGAGTGCTGCTCTCACAGTGCTTTGTCATCTCAGTTTGTCTTTGTTGTGACTTTGTTTTGAAGTGTTGTATTGCCCTCTTCCAACTTCCCCTTGTTTTGCCAATAGAACAATCACTTACCTATTAAGCTGCCTAATTCAGCAGGCTCTACATCCAATTGTTTCTCTAATCCCAGAGCTTTGGACACCCGGCATGTCTAACATTATTGAAATTCTTGACCTTGAGCTTGGAATCCTCATGCGCTCATGTGGCAGTGACCAAAACATGTCCATCTCCAAATGGCACACTGGTATGAAATGGATGTGGAAATTTCTTGGAACTTGGTACAGCCAGTGAGTTCTCCACTAGAGGTGTTAAAGTAAAATTACACTTTTAAGGGCTGCAGTGATAAGATTAACCTGTGTACTTGCAAAGCACCTGCTGTCTTGTCAATCGTTTTTCATTCAGGAATTAAAATTGTCTTGCCAGCAAAGTGAGTGAAGATGATTGTATTGCTATGCAGTTCAATTAATCAGTGTTCTCTGTGTTCTTTGTGTTTTAGGAGCCAAACTGGATGATTATGCCGATTTTACAACATTTGGAATAGCAACCTCGCTGCTCTTAAGGACTCCCAACATCCTGGATAATATCCTCTGCATGTGTTACATGCTGGCTGTGTTTATTCGGCTTTGTTTCTTCTCCAGTGGTGAGGAGAAGATTTCCTGCCATTTCTTAAAGCCAATTGTTTCTGTAATTGAGTGAATACCATCACAGGACCTCGTCTACCTCATCTTTTTTTATAGGACAGCATTACATTTGCTTTGTGTAATCTGTGTATCTATGTAAATGCAGTAACTTGAGAGAATTAAATGATTTGTAGTAGATTATTCTAATTTCTAATTCGAAAGTATCCTTATATGTAAATTGCATAAACTCAGAAATTCTGATTGGACACAAATGTTTATTTTTTTTTGCTTGATAATGATTAACAATAATAATAATTAAAAATAACATAACAATATATTTTGGGCGGCACAGTGAGTGCAGTGCTTAGCATTTCCGGTTCACAGCAACAAGGCCTGGGTTGAAATACAGGGCTTGGGCGTTTCAAGTTCATATGTTCTCCCCATGCTTGTGTGGGTTCCCTCAGGGTACTCCAGTTTTCTCTCACTGTCCAAAAACATACACAGTAGGCCCACTGGCGGTACCAAATCGACCCTAGTTGTGAGTGTGAATGGTGTGTGTGTTGCCCTGTGATGGCCTGGAGAGCTGTCCAGGTTGTACCCCACCCTAGCCCAGAGTCGGCTAAGACGGGCGCCAGCCTCGACGCGACCCTAATTAGGATTAAGAGGTTTAGAAAATGAATGAATAAAAATTCTCAATTTCATTCCAACCAGACTGTCATGTGATATGAAATTCATGTAAATGATCTCTTCTATCATTTTAGGTATTCCTTTCATGTATCGTGGCCTGCCGTGTATCTACTCATCCGCCATTCTCGCCTGCCTGTCTCTCCTCACTGGAGTGAACATGACCATACTCCGGCTCACTGCTGTGGCCATGATCCTCTTTATGGTCAGCCAGACTCTTTACCCTCATGACCGGGTGCTGGAGTCACAGGCCTGGAAAAAAGCGGTCTATGCTGGAGGTACAAATGTTTAGATTCGTTCACCATTTTTGAGATGTTCAGTGGTTTGAGCTTAGAGCCCAGCCTCTTATTTAAAAAAAAAAAAAAAAGGTTTTCTATTATTGGCATTCCAGAATTCAGAAAGAGCTAAAGTCATTTTTAAAAGTCTGGAGAAATTTGACCAACATTCCATATAAAACCCCTGACCTGTAAAGTCACGGGAACATCTACAGACTTATCCAGAGCAACTCACAATCATCATTTTTATACAACTGAGCAATTTAAGGTTAAGGGCCTTGCTCAAGGGCCCAACAGTGGTGATAGGGGG
The DNA here is from genome assembly GCA_028564935.1 of Neosilurus hyrtlii. Taxonomy (NCBI): domain Eukaryota; kingdom Metazoa; phylum Chordata; class Actinopteri; order Siluriformes; family Plotosidae; genus Neosilurus; species Neosilurus hyrtlii. The sequence continues at coordinate 17,979,013 of JAOUQZ010000017.1, forward strand.
GATTGAACCGCTGACCTTCGGATCAGTAACCCAGCACCTTAACCACTAAACTGGTTGATTCAAACTGGTTGTTCATTTACAGCATTTGGCGGCCACTTTTATCAAGAGCAACTTACAATTATAATTTTTTAGACAACTGGGGGTTAAGGGCCTTGCTTAAGGGCCCAACACTTGTGATAGAGTGGATTGATCCGCTAACCTTCGGATCAGTAACCCTCATTTGCCACTGTAATATATATATATTTATTAGTGAGTTTTTTGCTTATGCTCCCATGTAGTATATACTAAAACAATTATTCACCCCAGGCTTGGTGGATGTTGTTGAATTAAATAAACCTAATCAGATTAATTCAGAATAATTGTTAATTATATAACGTGATATAAAAACACAATGAGGAAATCCACATGAGTCTTCACCAAAGTAGGTGCCAAACTGAAGGTTTCCGGACAATAACTTGATCACAAATGCTTACGTGTGAACGAAAGTCAACACAGTTGTTCTCCAGGCTATAGTACAGAACCCTGTTTAAAATTAGGCCAAAGGGTTAAAGGTCAAGGTCACTCTGACTTTTTGTTTTTATGTACTTTCACTAAATATTTGGTCTCCGGACAATAGTACAGTAATATTAGAGTGAGTCAAACTGGCGTATCGTGCTCCCTCTGGGGGCCATTTTTTATCTGATCAAGTATTTCTTGGCCGTGATCAGATGGTCAGGTGGATATGATTAGGGGTACAGCCAAAGTCTCCAGGGAGGAAATTCTCAAAAAACAGGGTTGGTGACTACCACTTTTGTTAATGTTTGTTAATGTTCAGGCAGTGTACTGAGGTGATCTATAGAAAGCCTGATATAAATAGGATATTTTTATATAGGAAATTCTTCTGATTTCCTGTTTTTGTTTATTCCTACCATTTAATTGATTCTGATCTTCAAGCAAATTTAGTATAATACTAAAGACAACCTGAGCAAACACAAGTATATCGCCCATGTGAAAAAGTAATAGCCCCCCCAAGCTCAATACTTGGTTGTGCCACCTTCAGCTGTAACAAATGCAGTTAGATGCTTCGGCAAAAAGGAGATCAGTCTTTATAATCTACCCAGCAGCCATTTCATTATATAAAATGTATCCTTGTTTTTGCAGGTATTATTGTGGTCTTCTGCTCTTCATTCCCTCCTGTGTGTCTTTACTATCTGCTATGGTCAGTTTCCTACATTTTGTTCCCAATGTCCCTATGGAGCTGCAAAGTGTAACAGACTATGATGTCTTGTCCATCTCCGACACTCCAGGCTTGAAGAAAGCCCATACGGGCCAATAGAAGCGTCTGCTCTTCTCTGCCTTAGAGTATCAAACCCTGTTCAGTCCCAGAAACTCTGGATAGTTTATGTTTTTTTTTTTTAAATACTGATGTGAACTATAGGTTGCAGTGATGAAATCTGTCTGATTTAGATCTGCATGAGGGAAAATGGATGTGAACCATTTACGTGTTGTATTTATGTCTCTAATTGGGATTTTCATATTAGTAGAAGGGAAGCTAAAACATGTCTGTAAGGAAAAGCTAGCTAGTCAAGTATTCATGATAGGAAAACAATAACAGATCATGTGAGTTTATATTAGTCCACTGACAATCAGTTGTATTTTCAAATACAAAAAAGGGTATATTTTAGGGGAGAGGCAGGTTAGTTGATACACTTTTTATGTTTGCTGGGGCTAAAAATGAAATACTATTCTGGGAAGAGTTTGTAAATAGTTGAAAAGTATAAAGAAGGCATCTGGTACATCTGTGAAACATTAAAGGCATTTTGGGTCAATAAATATGGTGTGGTGATCCTTTCAAAAAAATTTGTCAAATCTGTCAGCTAGCCTTACTAGGTGGATTAGATTGATACACCAATGCACTTGTTGCTTAACTGTACTTGGAAGAAGGAAATACATATACAAAATTCTTTCATCTGTAGCTTAGTATATTTATAACATATATATTTCTACTCATTAGTAAACAATAAACATGAATGAAATTGACAAACTGATGTTGTAACTTCATGGGCAGCTCTTTGCATTACATCCTCTGGGGGTCCTGGTAGCCATGTTTGTTTTTCTTTTGTAAAATTGAGGCATTTTCTGCAAAAGAGAAGCAGGTGTGCTGATTCAGTTTAACAAATCAAGTTTACAACAGAAACTGAAGTTATATTTAGCACGAAACGTTTCATAAAATGTTTCATAAAAAAAAAACCTGAACAAACACTTAGTACTTACCTTTACCTATAATTTATATGGTGATATACCATGTTTTATTAAATTAATATAGCATTGAAAGTTTCTTTCCAATTAATACAAAATGATATCGCCTTGGGTGGCGTGGTGGCGTGGTGGTTAGCACGTCCGCCTCACAGCAAGAAGGTCCTGGGTTTGATTCCCAGCTCGGGCGTTTCTGTGTGTAGTTTGCATGTTCTCCCTGTGCTTGCGTGGGTTTCCTCCGGGTACTCTGGTTTCCTCCCACAGCCCAAAAACATGCACAGTAGGCTAATTGGCTGTTCCAAATCACCCCTAGGTGTGAGTGAGTGTGAATGGTTGTGTGACTGATGGCCCTGCGATGGCCTGGCGAGCTGTCCAGGGTGTACCCCACCCTCACCCAGAGTTGGTTGAGATGGGCGCCAGCCTCCCCGCGACCCTAATTAGGATTAAGCGGTTCAGAAAATTAATTATTTAATTAATTATATCTTCTTTCATCTCAACTGTTAAATCTCATGACGTTTTAAAGCTTTAGGTCAATTTTAGATGCAACTAAATAATTTTTAAAGAGGAATTGAGGCCTACAAAAACATACAGAAGCAAAATAGCTAGCCCACACCCCACCATTTTGAAAAACACAATGCAAACCTGCTTTTGCCTGTGCCCCAGTCTATCAAATAGACACAGGTTAAAAACTCATTTCTAAAAGCATAAATCAAGAAATGAAACCTTTTGGGAAATCTTTACAGTAATTTCACAACGAAGACACAAACCTTTCTTTGCTGTTTCCACTCTGAGGTGTCAGAATCACTCTCTTCTGCAGCTCGGATGCTTGATCTCGTGTCCCAAACCTTACAGAAACTAATCATTTTATTCAGTGAACGATACATGGCAGCATTGTTCTGCATTGTTCTATTCTGAGAGCTGTGAGACGGGGTGTGACGGGGAGACTATCCCCCCCCCAACCTGCCTCTTCCATATTATTCAGCTGATTAAACTGGCATTTGATTCGAATTATTTTTACTGCCAATGCCTCTTGATCTGCTTTGTGACATGTCGGCAATAATGCATTCTAAAAGTCACAGCAGTATAATAAGGATTAATGCTTAAATAACTTCATCTCATTTAGTACATTGTCTGAACGGTCCTGATGCCACGCAGCAGTTGCATATAATTTCGAATTTTGTGCTTTCTATTAGTGTTCATTTAAGACTGTGGTTCTGTGTAATGAGGATTTATTAGAGAAATAGCGCATGCTGGTATTCAGACATCTGCACACTTCAACACTTTTTTAAAACCTGTCTGAATCCCTGCGTTACACTGGCGAATTGTTTATGATGTACCCTGACTCTCGGACAGGGTCAGCTGGGATTGGCTCCAGCTTTCCCACCGACATAATAGGATAAGCGGTACGAATGGTGAATAATGAAAATTAAGTAGTGAAAACAGCATGTATGGGCAGGAGTTTACCTAAAACTTTCTCAACTCAAGGTTATTATTTTTATGTGATATCGGCTTCACTTAGAAAAAGTCCAGCCCCCCTGTCTGATAGTGTGATTTGACCTCGGTGTGATACGCAGATATTCATTATTCTGAGTTATACACACAAAAAAGTATCACATAATATGACATTTAAAATCAACATTAACATTATATCATAGCATAGAGAGAACATGTAAACTAGTCGAACCCGGGGCCTTCTTGCTATGATGCAGACATGTTAACCATGATGCCATTGTGCCACCTGTTACTAATTGTGGTCCTGGAAATTCCACGTTCCTGCAGATTTTAGTGGTTTCACAGCTTCCAACACACCTAATTCAAGTAAAAATTTCATTAACCGCCCCCTTCCTAGTTGAAGTGGCCGTATCACAGCAGGGACAAGACTAGATTGTCCAGAACGTGGGTCTGAATTAGGCAGCATAAATTAAAGGCATGATAAATAAAGTAGCGTACTCGTACTTAAAAAGCGAAATAATCGTATGTTCTGGATCAAGTGCTATTCTGGAAGCTGCCATAATAAACAGGGTGGAAATTGTAATGAAACTAAATTTGCTAAACTGTGATTATTAGTTGTTTATGGAGCTCGGAGTACTCGAGGTGGAACTCCTGCTTTATTTCTGTATTCTTAGAGGACTCCAGCAGTTTGATGATTGCAGTTTACATGCCGCAGTATTTCATGAGGTGAAACCTGCAGAGATAAAAACAAGCCCTTTCAGTAACATCACAGGCCACAGTCAACTGCAAAGTGTCCCTAATTCGACTGCCATCTGTAGATGATTAGTAAGTACAGATCTGTACTTGGGAATGTCTGATCAATGTGTAACGGGTGGCTGCACCACAGATTTGACTCACAGTACCCCTCAACAATTTGGAGGACTTTTAGCTTGTAACTGGAAGTTTATAGGAATGTCTTCGATGGCTCCAGTTCAGGAAATGGAGGAGCATCTTATGGTCGGAATATGAAAAAACTCAATATGAGACTGTAATACATATTTACTGGATTGTTCTTTTCATGAGTATGTTCATTTTTTTAATGAGAATATGTGAGGCATCCTGAGAAAACACTTTTAAAACAGTTTTGCCTGACCGTTAGTATATATATATATATATATATATATATATATATATATATATATATATA
>JAOUQZ010000017.1:17991778-18032567 GCA_028564935.1 Neosilurus hyrtlii
TATATATATATATATATATATATATATATATATCTATATATATATATATATATATATATATATATTTCGGTTGTCAATCCTGACAGCACATATGTCAATCCTGTCCTAGTATTTCAATGTCTGGTTCACAAAAAGTAAACCAAGAAATTTCCATTTATATCTTCTATGTTACCCAGTGAAAGATACCAGCATGTAACTGTTTCTAAAAGCTGCTGCTATTTATTGATTTCATTTGCATTACATAAAAAAAACCTAAATAACAAACAAATTATAATAATGACCATGAAATCTATGTCTATGTCTATATCATACAGCCTGACCCCCCCACTCATTTGCTGAACCGCTTAATCTTCCTACCAGGTCACGAGGAGGCCGTGCCTATCTCACCCGACGCTGGACGTAGACGAGGTACACCCTGAACCATTGCGCAAGACCATTGCAGGGCAACACACACAATTCACAGCATTCACACTCACACTCACACCTATGTGCAGTTTGGAGCAGCCGGTTAGCCTAATGTGCATGTCTTTGGACTGTTGGAGAAAACCGGAGATCCCGGAGGAAACCCATGCAAGCACAGAGGAGAACATGCAAACTCCACAAGGAAACACTCGACACACCGAGCCGAGGAACCAAACTCGGGACCTTGTTGCTGTGAGCCGGATGTGCTAACCACTTCGCCAGCATGCCGCTGCTACTTTCTTTGTGTTTAATAAAAACATTTTTATTATAAATTATAATAAACCATTAATTATATTAATAATTTATTTAAATTATTTGCGAGAGGCAAGGTGGGTGCTGTTCAATTCAGCAACATCCACCAAAACTGAGGAGAATATATGTTTTTAGTAGATTTTACAGTATATTATATATTCATTCATTCATTCATTTTCTGAACCGCTTAATCCTAGTTAGGGTTGCGGGGAGGCTGGCGCCCATCTCAGCCGACCCTGGGCGAGGGCAGAGTACACCCTGGACAGCTCGCCAGGCCATCGCAGGGCTATATACATATATATATATATATATTATAGTTTATTTTTGACATATTTTAAGACTCTTTAAGCAGAGCACACCTACATATGTATCTGAGAGAAAAAAACCCAGTAAGTATTAATTTACTACTTGCAGTTCTTACCTCCTGAAGGCTCCATAATTAATGCAGCAGATTGCCAGGAGTGCACTTCTCGAAAACCAAGTACACCAAGGGAGAGCGTTATGTCTGGCAGTGCAACATTCACACCAGATTGTCTTGTTTGCAAACTGCTGAGTAGAACAGAGCCAGCTCTACAAACACTTTTTTCCTCGTGACTGTTTGAACTTCCTATAACAGATGCATGAATATCAATGCAGTCGCAGTCTTAAATCTGGAGACCTGCTAACTATTTTAACGACAACTGCTAAATCACTACATCTATCTTAGAGCACACTGTGTTTATTGTCCTATGCATTCATTATCTTTAGATAATGCAAACATCAGAATGCAGAAAATTACTTGCATGTGATCTAAGTGACTGCTGTATCCGCCTCACAGCAAAAAGGTCCGGGATTCAGCCTGTGCTTGCGTGGGTTTCCTCTGGGTACTCTGGTTTCCTCCCACAGACATGCACATTAGATTAATTCGTTGTTCAAATAAGTGAAAGCAAAGTTTCACATATTTTTGCCACTCACAGATTCATTTGCCGAACAACTTAATCATACTAGGGGTGCATAGAGGTTAGAGTCTATCTCAGCCAACTCTGGGTGAACACCCTAAACAGCTTGCCAGTCCATTGCAGGGCCAACACACACACACACACACACCCATTCTCACTCACTAACGCCTAGAGGTAATTCATTCATTCATTTTTTGAACCGCTTATTCCCAACTAGGGTCGCAGGGAGGCTGGCGCCCATCGCAGCCAACTCCGGGCGAGGACAGAGTACACCCTGAACAGCTTGCCAGTCGATTGCAGGGCCAACACACTCCCACACACACACCCATTCTCACTCACTAACTCCTAGGGGTATTACCTTAATGTGTATGTCCTTGGACTGTGGGAGAAAACCGGAGAACCCGGAGGAAACCCACGTAAGCATGACAAGAACTTGTAAACTTCACACAGAAACACCCTTGCTGACCACGGAACTCAAACCTAGGACCCTCTTGCTGAGAGGACAACGTTCTAACCACTATGCCACGATGCCGCCCGAGTGCGCTTACAGGAAATTGTAAAAATAGTACCGAACTTGGCTGCCACTTGGACTTAAGGGCAGCTTTAGTTTCTGTCTTTCTACAGGAAATGTAAATACACTGTACCTTTAAATATTATTCATTTTTAGTTTGAAAGGTACACTGTATGCATTATGCATCATTCTAGTTAAGATCAATGCATAGTAATGGGACACAGGTATGTCCTTGAGAACCTGAGTAATATACAGTTCAGAGGTTTTTTCTAAGCAGGTGAAACACTCTCCTGTATGTAACAGCAGATGGCAGCGTTGCACAACAGCTTGGGGGGAAAAAAGTTAATTTCTGTTTACATTTACAAGGACTGTGACAACAAACCTACTGATAAGCCACAGCACTATTTAATTATCTGTGCTATGTGTTATCTAATCAAGAGTGAAAAAAATTATATTTATCATAAAAAAATACATGTATAAAGATACAAATATAGACCTTCCTTTTATATTTTATAAAATCTTATATAATTTATTATATGTTAATAATATGTACTTTGACAACTAAGAATGACTTTCATATATAAATCTCCCCACTCCGCCCCATGGTCTACATCAAACATAAATCATACTGTGTGAGGAAACCAGAGTACCTAGAGGAAACCCATGCAAGCACGGGGAGAACATGCAAACTCCGCACAGAAACACCTGAGCTGAGCACGAGACTCGAACCCAGGACCTTCTTGCTGTCAGATGGGCGTGGTAACCACTACACCACACCACTTATCTGAAAAATAATGTTTTCTTAATGTTTAATCGATGACATAGAGGTACTCTACTCTACTATGTTTTTTTTAAATGTTTAATCAGTGTACAGTGACATTTTTGAGGCTGATTAAAAAGTTTCAGGTTTCAATAACTAGATCTATAACCTGTACTGTGTTATTTTTAATATCATTCGATTCATTATGCAGTCATATCATCTTCTGGTCTCCTACCAAAACATAAAAAGTTGTTTGGCTACTCAGCTTTACAGTGTGTGATTCCATGTGTGTGTTTGTGTTCTTGTACTTGCTACATATTAAGGACTGGAATATGGTTTTTAACCAACAGTGTGAGGACCTTTTGTAAAGTGAGGGCATTTTGGCTGGTCCTCACTTCTTCAAAGGCGTATAAAATGATTAAACTTGGTTTTAGGGTTCTGGTTAGATTAATTAGGTTTAAGTTAGTGTAAAGTTTGGGGAAAAGTGTTTAGTTGTGATAGTTAAGGTTAAGGGACTTGGGAATGCATTGTGTCAATGAATGTCCCCACAAAGATAGATGTACATTGGTGTGTGTGTGTGTGTATGTGTGTGTGGTCTAGATGATAAACGTTGTGGGTACCTAACATTTTGGGGACTTGGGGACAAAGCACAAGTCCCCATAAAGTGAATCATATTTTAGGGTTAAGGTTATGGTAAGGTTAGGGTAAAGTTAAGGTTAGGGTTAAGCAAGTAGTGGTCATGGTTATAGTTAGTCTCCAAAAAATGAATGTAAGTCTATGTATTATCCCCTGAAGTTACATAAACAAGTCTGTGTGTTATGTTGGACTGGCATGCATGCTAGGGGGTATAACAATCATGACCAGGAAGTGGTTTCTGAATAAATAACACATGAAAGCTTCTGAAGAATTAATTATTTCCTTTAGCGAAACACTGTCCTAATCTACTAACCAGTGACTATTATTATAAAAATCGATGTAAGTTATGCACGAGAGATGTTATGTTGTATCTGTATGCACTGAGGTGCTAGACGGTGCTTCTGCTACACTTGGAATATGTTTTGCCCCTCATAAAATTAGGTAGAAAAAAAGTATTATTAACTGATCCTTTTCCTGGCCTGTCCAGGGTGTACCCCGCCTTCGCCCAGAGTCCGCTGAGATGGGCGCCAGTCTCCCCACCACCCTAATTAGGATTAAGCAGCTCAGAAAATGAATGAATGAATACTTTAATTATAGCTAGGATAAAGTTCTACACACATCACAGTTAAAGTAACAAGTTGAAGTAAACCTCTCAGACTAATATACACCGACTGTGATGAAAAACATTGTTATGGTAATAAAAATATACTAATTCATTCGCTGAACTGCTTAATCCCACTGGAATCACTGGGAGGATGGAGCGAGGCATGTGGCACACCCTGGGCGAACCCCGATCGAAGCTGTGGCACACCCTGAACAGCTCGCCAGTCCACTGGAGGGCAACACACAAAACCACTCACACCTAGGGGCAATTTGGAGCAGCCAGATGAAAGGATGCAGAAGTAGGAGGAAATTGGAGTACCCCGAGGAAACCCTCACAAGCACAGGAAGAACGAACTCCACACAGACACGCCCTCGCTGGGCCAGGGACTCGAACCCGGGACCTTCTTGCTGTGAGGTGGACGTGCTAACATGGTAAAATTGGTTTATTTTTTAAAAAAAATGGAACATTGTAGCATTTTATTATTCCAGTGTGTGAATGCACCTTTTCATTAATGCAAAAAAAAAAGAAAAAGAAAATAAAACTGTATCCATTAGACTAGTTTTATCCTTTTAGCAGCTGGAGATAATTGGATATTATTGTTTTGGTGTAAATACTGGAAGATGTTGAGGTCTAACCACGCAGTTGCTCAATAAATGATAGTGTTTACGACAGAATGACTTTAATCACATTTAATTATACAACACGTAATAAAATTCGAGCTCCGAGTAACAGGTGGAAGGATATGGCCACCCAGCCAGTGTTTACTCGCGTCATCTGTTCACAGCTGGTCATTAAAGAGTTAACATTTTGTTATGGCGTCTTTATTGTTTGCGGAGGTGGGAAGTCCCGCCCCCCGGGAATAAGCCCCACCCCATTGTCTCCGCCTCTCTCGCCATTGGCCGTGCTTTACGTCGCTCATTTTTTTTTTTTAACACTCTTTCTCTGCAGGAAAAGAGTGCTGAAGCGCGAGCAACAAAGTTCTCGCGCACTTTAAACAGTCGCGGCTTGCGCGAGGGCAGAGTTGAAGCGGAGCCGGCTGAGGAAAGGGACGGTTATAGGTGAGAGGACGTTTCACGACGGGATTTCAGCCTAAAGGAGGGTAGTGGACGTGGGAAGGCTGGCGGTAAAGCTGGTCAGGCGGGTGTCCTAGGAGACAGGTACGTCCCGGTGTACCGGGAACTCTGAAGCAGGTGTCTTTCAGTGTTTACACGCTTCTGACTAAAGAATTGTACCGGACCCCGGGTCCATATAAGGATTTTGTGGTGCTGTTTTGTCACGTACAGACAAATTGTTGATATCCGAGTGTTTTTAAATATCGTTTTGGCTAATTTTTTCGACACAACCCGTTGTTTTTAGCCTACAAAGATGTAGCGCGCGCTTCGGCTCTCGTGCCGCTCGAGTTTGCTTTAAAAACAACCAAAAAACCCCAAAACAAAACACTACAGCGACCAAAACATTCAAGGAATTCTCCTCCACACCGTCCCTCCCTGCTTCTTCACTTGTTTCCTTTCTTCGTTTCCAGAAACTTCGACGGAGACACTTTTCTTTCCTTCTTCTTTCTCTGTAAATCAATGGAAGCCGCGAGCTCGAGCGCTGCGCTACTGGCTGCACGCGCGTCCTGAGCTCGAGCACATCCTGGAGGTCCGAGGCATCCTGGAGAGCGCGTGTGAGCAGCAACTGTAATAGTGTTTAATAATAAAAACAGACATCTTTTAAGTCTATATAAATAAACACAGCAGACTATGTCTAAGACGCTGAAGAAGAAGAAGCACTGGGTGAATAAAGTGCAGGAGTACGCGGTGTCGTGGGGCGGCGGAGCTGAGCTGAGCTCCGTGCTGGAGATCCGCGGCGGTGCCGAGCACGGGGAGTTTCCGTACATGAGCCACGGCTCGTCGGCTACTTCGGCGGCGCTGCGGTGGCACGCGGGCAGAGCGCCGAGTCCTGGAGATGTGCTGCTGGAGGTGAACGGCACGCCCGTGAGCGGCCTCACGCACCGCGACACGCTCGCCGTCATCCGCCACTTCCGGGAGCCCGTGCGCCTCAAGACTGTCAAACCAGGTAAGTGATACTGCTGGTGTGTGTGTGTGTGTGTGTGGTGTGTGTGTGCGTGCGTGTGTGTGTGTCTCCACTCATACAAGTGGTGTCAAAGATGAGTGAGTCAGATTATAGTGCCAGTGGGATTTTGATTGATCATGACGACCACACAGGGTCCAGAATGAAGGCCAGTCCTCATGGCTCATGTTCTGACACCGCGAGATGTCCCAGCACCAACTTAATGAAGACTCTGCAGCTCATTGCCTTCCAGATGATTGCAATCCGAACCTGTCATAATTTGTTGTGAAGCGCACCAGGAGCAGAGAAAAAGGCCAGGCTGCTCTTCAGAAAGGTCAGGTCTGTCTGATTAGTGGTCAAACTCGTCAACATATTTTCTACTGTAGTCAAAAAATGGCACCAACACCAGAGGGGTTTGTGATGATCTGATATCGAGTGCCGGGTCATGGGTGCTGACCTTGGTGTTGATCTTAGGTTGGATGCGTTTTTCACAGAGCAGGGAGCCTGCACCTCGTGTCCATCACATCGAGTCGTGATTTGGTTTCCTGCATGTTTTTGGAGAGACAGGGAACAGAAATTAGAGTGTACATGACACTTATGAAATTAATCTGGTGAACGGACACTACAGGCTCACAGAAAGGTTCCGTACACAACAGCCATGATCTGTGCCTTTAGGACATCCAAGGGTCTCCGAGGTGTGTGTGTGTGTGTGTGTGTGTGTGTGTGTGTGTGTGTGTGTGTATGCACTGGTGTGCAGCCTTGTGTATAGGCAAGCATGTGTGTGTTTATGTTCCTGCTTGAGACTGTGTGTGTGTGAGGCCAAACACCTCTCTCTGTCTGTGTGTGTCAGGAGAAGTATGAGGTCGGGGCTCCCCCCCCCCCCCCCCCCCTCTGTGTGTGTGTGTGTGTGCGCGCGCATGCGCGTCAGAAGAAGCATGAGGTCACCCCCACCCATTCTGTGTGTCTATGTGTGTGTGTCAGGAGAAACATGCATGCATGTCAAACATCTTTCTCTCTCTCTCTCTCTTTCTCTCTCTCTCTCTGTGTGTCTGTGTGTGTGACAGGAGAAGCGTGAGGTCAAGCATCTCTCTCTCTCTCTGTCTCTCTCTCTGTCTCTCTCTCTGTCTCTCTCTTTCTCTCTCTCTCTCTCTCTCCCTGTGTGTGTGTGTGTGTGTGTGTGTGTGTGTGTGTGTGTGTGTGTGTGTGTGTGTGTGTCAGGAGAAGCATGCAGTCAAAACCCCTCTCTCTGTGTGTATGTCAGGAGAAGCGTGAGGTCAAATCCACCCCCCCATATGATTACGAGACAGGGTTGGAAGCTTGTGCAGCTTTCATCTTTCTTTCTGTAATCCTTGTTAATCCAACATGCACGCACGATTCAAAACATTTTCTAAAATCTTTCGTGGAAAGTTGGAGTTTCACGGCCCCTATTCACTACGTACTCATGAACTTCAAGTACTCTTAGTGCTGTTGACGGTCAGCTAATGGAGTGCAGTCTGAGCACATGACTACAGCAGCTGAAATTCAGCTTGGGTCTGACTCATGAAATACACTTAAAGCTTCTGTCGAGGTGATTTTGAATTTTCCTCAAATTAAAACGGGTGTTTTTAGGTGAGAATTTGTGCGGCCTTTATTTATAGGAATGTGAATTTAATATCTAGTATTCCAGGAAAATGTTTATTACACACCTTTATTATTTATTTATTTATTTATTTATTTTTTACTTATTCATTTATTTTTATTTCCTGAAAATTGATACACATTCTTTTAGTGGTCTTGGGTTTATCTGGTGGAATGCTCTGTAGAAAGTATTTTAGAATGAAGGAGTTAATATAAACCAGGCAGCTAGTAATACTGTTGTTCCAAAAAATAAAAAAAAAAACAACACCTTTTGACCAATCAGATTTGAGTACTCAGCAGGATGATATTTTTTTACTGTATGGAGATGAACTCAGCCAAATGTGACCTCATCCTGATAGAAATGCTGGAAAATGTTTGCTAATTTTGATGAGATGCTAATCCTGAGCTAGAGAGGTTATAAAGAGATAAGCTTTCTTTGTAGCACATTGGATGAATTGATATCACATGAGTGATCATTAGTTCCTCGGTTCTTATGCTCACAGTGCTATCAAGTCTGATTTTTATTTTTTTTTTTTCAGTCATATGATGTACACGATCTGGGATTGAGCTCATTTATTTTCAGTAATGGTTGGAAATTGACCTTGACTAACGGTTTCGTTGTGGCGCCGACTTTGTCTAAATGATCATTAAAAGATGATGCGGTTGTGTCAATGCAATCTGTGTCCGGGGGGTTTAGAGTTATATCTAATAATGAATGAGTTTAATATAGAGAATATGCAGTGTTAGCAAATAACTCAGGAAATTTGTAGAAGTGGTGATACGTGAGAAGACTGCTTTGTCATCCTGTCTTCTATATGAAAGTGTCGAGATATCATGTGACCTTGTTGTATATTCCATCATCCAGTGCAAAGACCTGTTCCTTATAAACCAATTTGAGCCTTTTTGCTTTTTGATGTCTAGATTGGGCGTGTTGATGCGTCACTGTGCTATTCGCGTGATTTAAATATTTTCCTCATTACCTCAGACATGCGTTAAAAATGGTTTTGCATGCCATCCATTCCACAGTCGTTGTATGTAGCAACTTAATTGCTTCATGTTGTACAGCGTGCAGAGTCCATGTAGGAGCACTTGTTCAGTTTGCTCAGAACTCACTCCACTTTAGCTCCGTGTTATTATTTGCATTCAGCTCCACGGTGCTAGTTGGTGTGTTGCTCGGGTTCATTTTTAATTCACGCCTCCTTAATGTTTTATGAGGCTTTCTTGTTACTTAGGCGCAGGTTAGCGCCGAGGATCTGGGGTTACGGGGAGATCATGGTGCCTTAAACCTGAGCTACGTCGCTACACGATCCTCAGGTCCAGATCATGTGGTACATCTGATATCACATCACCATGAATTGCTGTCTTGGGCACTGGATGCTATTCGAGAAAGTTCAGTTATTAGTAAATAGATTCAGGAGTTGATTAATCATAAATGTATTAGATCTTGCACCAAGCAAGTTAAGGTTTTTCTCATTTTGCTTAATGCCTACATTCGTTTCCTCTCTCTCTCTCTCTCAACTGGCTCTGCAGTCACAGTAGTCGTAGACATCCTGTGACCGCAATCAGTCCTTCACATTGTGCACCCATTTGCTTTATCCTTTGCTAGACCCCACAGGTTATTTAGGTGTGCCTCTGTACGAGGAGGACCAAGGCCAGCCTTTTTCAAGTCAGCTCTGATTTGTTCCAGTAGATTTGTGCAGTGTCTTCTGTGACCTGTCTTGCTTTTTCTATTTTCCAATTCAAGCACTGGAGTTTTAATTACTATATTTTTCAGTGAAAAAGATACACAAGATGATTCTTTTTTTTTAGCATTAGGTAGCAGGTTCTAGTACTTTTGCCTTCATATCGTAAAGAAAATGTACAAGTTTATACTATTTTACTCTGTGTAAAATGAGGGAAAAAAACAAAGGAGAAGCTAAATGAGGTATTCAAAAATGGATGACCTTGTGAGCACTGGATTCTTTTTTTTTTTTCAGAGGATAATTGGAATAGTCATGGTCACAATTCTTTCTTTTAAAAAGCAAAAGCAGTGACAGTTTAGTCATGTGACTTTTGAAGTAGTGGACTATCTGAGCATTAAAGCATAAGATAAATATCTTTTTATTTCCTGAACCACATTCAGCAATCTCCAAATTAATCAAGGTGTTAATTATTACGAACACAATAACTCCTGTTTTAGTTCATCTCATGCTTTTTTTCCCCTTGCACATTGTAGTTTATTTTCTTTAACATCCTTCTTTTTTCCTGAAGGACTTATTTTGTCTCTGCTGCATATCTTTTTTTTTTCTTTTCTTTTTTTATAAAGTATAGATGGATGGATTTCGTATCTAAATTTTATGACCAAAATTAAAAAACTAAATTAAGAACCTAGTACCCCAGGCTAAAAAGCCTCCTGCCTACATTATTATGTTTTTATGTCTTTTTATCACAGGTTTGTGACCCATGCAGCATGCTCTCGGCAGTGCTTTGTACTGATTAGCCATGTCCTCTTCTTGTGAATTCAGTGCTCTCTTACACTGTTACAATTTTTACTGTGTCCTTGCTTTTAAGGTATCACCCCCCCACCCCCCCACCCTACCCCAACAAGATCACATCCCTTCCCTTCTGTCCTCGTCCCCACCGCTCATGTCATTCTTGCTTTTTTTTTTTACTCACACCCGCGGCTAATTTCTGGACATACCCTTCAACAAGTTATAAAGATCAATGGATGTCATTCCGCATGTGGTTTATGGGGTATAAGACATAAGCTGAGTGCCGGGAGCAGGGTTTGTGGATTAAATCACTGCTGTTTCCAGCGAGGCAGGTCTCCAATGGAGAGTTGGCCTATCAGCACTGTTGTTTCACCATTAGAATTCTTATCAGACCTGTCAAACTTTATGTAGAAGCTTCCTCTCAGTCAAAATTCCATCTGGTCCAATTAATATGTAGATCTGGTTTGATTGACGCTTGTGTGGATCTTGTTCTTGAATGTTTTGATATTACCTGACATCCTCTGGAAGCCATGAGCCACTCCAATATATCTTACCTTAGTAATCTTTCAGCTGGTGCCCTTACCCCGACTAATTTTTTTCCCAACTTGAAAGACGTGGCCCTGGGTTCAGCCAAGGTAAATGGAAAAAGTTTTGAGTTCATTAATGTGAAATATTTGCCTCAGGCGCTGTAGATGTCACTGAATTAAATAGGAGCAGTGATATCCACATTGCCATTGGGGAATAATTGTTATATATTCTTCTGTGTGAACGTCAGATGCATTTATAATTAGCTTCAAATTATCTGGGCAGTATACTTAGTGGTGCTCTCCAGGGGGCCAGACTTTGTGTCTCTTTGTCTGTCAGTCTGTTACGTTGTCCCTTCTGTGATGATGCCACAGAGAGCGACACTACCACCCTGGGATATCGCGCCTGCAGAACATTTCACACTGCTTCGGCATAAAGTGATCAAAAACTTTGACTGAAAAAATGATTAAAATGCCATTGTTCAGGTTTTCAAATGACGTACTTATGACACTTTTGGTCAGAATTGAAGTTTAAATCTATACACTATATGGACTTCTGACCATCACACATATGTACTTGTGGAAGATCACATTAATAGTTAATATCAAAGGGGCTGAGGTCAGGACTCGTTTTGTGCACTGGGACATCATCCTGGTACATATTTGTGCCACATAATACTCAAATAGGCTGTGGCTGTCAGACAGGGATGGGTTGATCTTAACAAACCCAAAACATCTTCCCCACACCAGCACACCACCCCCGCCAGCCTGGTCCGTTAACACAAGGCAGGCTGGGCCTATTGATTCATTCTGTGGGGTCAAATTCTGACCTTATCACCTGTGTGCCTCAGCGGAAATCATGATTCTTCCGACTGGTCTTTAACAGTCCAGTTTCGGCGAGCCTGTGCCAACTTCAGCCTGCGGTTTTCTGTTTTTGGCTGACAGAAGTTGAACCTGATGTGGTGCTCTTCTTTTTTAACAAATCCACCTCATGGTTTGACATGTGGATTCTGAGATGCTTTTCTGCTCACCACGGTTGTACAGAGTGGTTATCTGAATTAGCCTTTTGGACAGCTTGAATCATTCTGGCCATTCGTCATTGACAGGTGGTTCCTCTCCCTGGATGTTTGCTTTTATTGCACCAATCCCAGTAGATCAAGCAGTTATAGAAAAACTGAAACTACCCCGTCCTGCACTGATGATCATGCCGGTCAGAATGATTGAGATCATCTGATGGATAATGTGAATATTTCCCAGAGCTGCTTTTTGTGTCTGTGTGATTTTTCTTTTCTTTTTTTACTTGTAGTGCTGCCACATGATTGATTGATTTGATAATTGCATGAATAAATAGGGGTACAGGTGTTCCTAATAAAGTACTCAGTCAGTGTAGTCACAAGTCAAATCAGATCCAGGTGGTGTAGCACATCCAGATGTGGAGTTCTGTCATATTCATCAGGTGCACACATCTTGTCCATCAACTCGTTGCTGCTTCTGTCTGACGGGCTAGCTTCCAGGCAGTGTGCTAGTTGAAAAAGGCAAGTGTCATGTGAGCGCAGGTTATTGCTGAGAATTGCGTTGATTTAGGGTAGCGGTGATGTCATGGAAAGGCAATGGTGTTGTGGCGTTTCTATGGTTACATTTCTTGTAGGCCTTATCACAGAGCAACAGCAACACCGTTTTCTCCAAAGATCATGAGAGAGCAGCAGTATGTTATCCAAAGCAGTGTAGATTAGCTCTCTTGACCAGAATGTCTAGTCCAGTAGCAAGAGAAATACAAAACCTCATTGAGGTCAAATGAGCGATGCATTTACATTTGGCAGACGCTCTTATCCAGAGTGACTTACAATAAACATTTTTATTCAACTGAGCAGTTGAGGGTTAAGGGCCTTGCTAAGGGGCCCAGCGGTACTAGAGATTGAACCCTCGACCTTCGGATCAGTAACCCATTGCCTTAACCACTAGGCCGCCACTGCCTAGTAAAGTCTTCTTTGATTAAAATGATGTGTTTGTCATGAGTAACCAATTCATCCTGGTCTAGGTCACACAAGAGGTAGGGATCATGTCTGTAAAACTGGGTACGTAACAGGAATACACTCGCCAGGTCACCACATGGTACCATTCAAATGTCTGGGTAATTTAGAGTAGCGGGTTCATCCTTCCCACTGTTTTTGCAAAGCGGTATGAGATCAGTGAACCCAGTGAAATCCCACATGGAACTGGGAAGACGATGCCAAGTGTCACATGGATGGCAACCACTGACACTGAAGCTATGAATCAGATTTGTGCTTCTTGTTTCCAAATTTGAGTACCCCATGAATTTTCTTGATTTTGGCTCAAGGCACATTTTATAATTAGCTCTAGAATTCTGATCGGGGTATTAAAATTGATTTCATATTTGGATACGTTTCTGAGGAGCCTCATACCGTTCAAGCATTTTAGCCCGGACCGTTTGCATTTGCTGTTGATTTCAGAGGTTTACGGAGCAGACGGGTTTATGCAAGCTTTGCGGATCCCGGAAGAAGGCTTTAATGTGGCTTCCTTTAAGACCTAGCGGGTTAATGGACAGTCTATCGTTGCCAGCTGCCTTAGCTGTACAAGCTCACTTGAAAAAAGATTTAGAAATATGGTTTTAAAACCACACTGTTAGTCCTGCATTAGCTGTAGACCACAGCCTTGTATTTTAGCGCTGCTACCACCATCACCATATATAATCCTGCTTTGGATGCAGGTGCTGCTCTTTACATAAATATTGAAGGAAAGCCAGCCAACTTTAGTTTCTCTCTTATACAGCCCCCCAGCAAGGTTTACGAGGATGATGGCAGTAGGATGTCTTTATTACTTTTTTATTGACCGTCTGTTTTCGTTCATTTTACCACAATGAAGTAAAAGGGCATTTTTTGGTAAGATTTAAAGGAGGAATTGGAGGAATTTTGTATGATTTGCACAAATACAGAGGCGAACAGTAAAGTATCAGCAGAACTGCCGAGCTTGTCACTAATATTTCAGTATTTTGAAGGAGTTTTACAATTGTGATCTAATATTTTTGTTGCATCAACTACACCAGGCTTTTTTTCTTCATTCCCATAGATTTAAGTCAGCTATGTAACATTGTTCTAAATAACAAATCTGTTCTAAATAAGAGGTTATGTTGGAAATCCTGACCATAAGTGGAATGGGGGTGTGAGAGATTAAACTGGTGATTTCCTGACTTCTATATTGTTCTGTGGTCCCTCTAGTTATTAAACCAACTCTGTCTGTCTATCTGTCTGTCTCTCTCCTGTCCAATTATCTCTCTCTGTGTAGCTTTCTTGCCCCAGTGATCTCTCTAACTGTGTCCCTCATTCACTATCCTTCCTTTATACTCCTTATGATGCACCATACACGCCTCTACATGATCTTCAAGACAAGTGATAATGTGCCAATGGAGGATTGCCTGTTGAAAGATGAGGCAGGAAATCCCAGATTTGGACACAAAGTTTTGCTTGCCTCTTACTTTCACAATCCTCTGTGCCAAGCAGTGAGTTGAAATAAAGATAATAGATTTAAAATGTAGGAAAAAAGGATTATATGTATAATAATGATTTCCATAATAATATATGCAAAGAAGGGCGGCACAGTGGCGTGGTTAGCACGTCCGCCTCACAGCAAGAAGGTCCTGGGTTCGATTCTTAGCTCGGGCGTTTCTGTGTGGAGTTTGTATGTTTGCCCTGTGCTTGCGTGGGTTTCCTCCGGGTACTCCGGTTTCCTCCCACAGTCCAAAAACATGCACGGTAGGCTAATTGGCTGTTCCAAAATCACCCCTAGGTGTGAGTGTGAATGGTTGTGTAACTGTTGGCCCTGCGATGGCCCGGCGAGCTGTCCAGGGTGTACCCCGCTCTCGCTCTGAGTCGGCTGAGACGGGCGCCAGCCTCCCCGCGACCCTAATTAGGATTAAGCGGTTCAGAGAATGAATGAATGTATTCAAAGAATTTTGATTAGTATATACTACATTGTGGAAAGCCATCATCAAGCCAATTATTGGTATTCTGATATGAGCCGAGTTATCCATCACTGACATCGGATAAGTTGAAAATATTTGGTATGAATAATATAGAATTCTGCTTTTGTATGATACGGAGAAACAGTCTTTGGCCTTGGTGGATAAAAACCCTTCGACCGAATAATCTCTTAATATCATAATTTTCCTCATTCGTTAATTTCTTATCAGCAACTCATTAGATTTGTGCCATTCCCTTGTAATTATATTTATTACCACACTTACTCACCCCTCAAACTCAGGACAATGCTTAAATCAAAATATACAAAATCTCTTGAACATTGAGATCTATAGAGTAGAATGCTGCAGTAGGATTGTTCCTATTGTTTTTGGAACATTGGCTAAAATACATAAAAATGGCTACTCTCTCCTTAGAGGGATGTGTGCATGGTAAGCAAGCCTCTTTACTTTACACCCCATAATTAAAATTGGCTTGTTATTAGCCTTGAGTTATATCAAGCGTCTGGGATACAAGTTGAGATTGAATGCGCTGTTGCTATAGAAACCATAATGTAATAAAACAAGTGTAATAATTTAAACCTACTGTTATAAAATATAGACAGAAGGCAAACCCCGTCTTCTTACCAAATGGATTCAAGAATCTGTGATTATAGAATCCATAGCCACGGATCCACTACGCTAGTAAATAGGCACGTCAAGTTTTTAACCTTGATTTAAAAACTGTGTACAAGTCTATACTAATGAAAAATAAGACATGAAATCTGCTTGTTACTGATTCTTGTTTACACCAAAATGAGAAGCGTTACAGAGAAGAAAACAATTTTCTTTGAAACGGTGAGCATGCGTGTCGCTCTTAAAAGAAGCCCGTGCCCCAGTTCCAGGAACTGATTAGCCGTCAGCGACAAAGCCTGATTCATGGTATTTATGACCCTGTGATACAATGCTGTGACCTGAATAAACAAAGTAGAATCAAGATCATTAGCTTGAGCACAGCATGTAGAGGGTATGGCGTTAAAGCAGCTGGGCAGTGGTGCTAGGTGATGTGATATCCTGCCACTCTTCCGCATTTTGAGCTAGCTGTTGTTTCCAAGCATCCAGGCCTGGTATTTACCATTTTAGAAGCAGTCATTCGAAGGCATCATGTTTGCAGCAGAGGAGAAGAGGATGCAAAGCCGAACGTGCTCAGTTTTTACAGTTTGGATTAGACGGTGCAGGGTTCCGAGTGGCAGATATTGTATTAAGTCGTAAGTTCTGTTCCTGAAAAGTTTTCTTTGCTATAATGACGCTAGCAACACTGCACTAACAGCTTCAAGACGGGAAATAGAATTTTTACGTGGCAAAGACAGACGTACGGAATGATATATATTACAAACAACAAAACATCTCTGTATAGATGTGGGGAAATATGGGTGGTCTTAGAACGCCATCTGACCAATCAAAACAGTGGGCCCGAACTAACTGTTCTATATTAAGATATATTGATTTTACACCAGAGTCTATTACACCAGAGGCTTTTGTTTGTTATTAACAGTTTCAGATTTTTTAACTGAAGGTGGTGCTCGAAAGTTTATGAACCTCTTAGAAATTTAAAACATGATCACATTTTCATAAAACATAACTAAAGTTAACCCGATCAGTAAACAAATAAGTCAGAAATATTACGCATGGTCACATGTATGATGTGCGAATAGTAAAAGTGTATGAACCTCTTTTTTAATTTTTTTTCAAAAATTAACAGTTAATTTAATGGTCAAATTAGAGTCCAGCAGTTTCATCCAGTGGGATGAGGGTGAGACATCACCATATGCCCTGTTTGATTTAACCCTGGGTTTACCCTGGGGCCACGATCTCCACGATCAAAGATAAAAGAATTGTGATGAGCGAGGGGGGGTCGTGGGCACCTAGGGGTGATTTGGAACAGCCAATTAGCCTACCGTGCATGTTTTTTTTTTTTGGACAGTGGGAGGAAACCCACGCAAACACAGGGAGAACATGCAAACTCCACACAGAAACCCCCGAGCTGGGAATCGAACCCAGGACCTTCTTGCTGTGAGGCAGACGTGTTAACCACTGTGCCACTGTGCCGCCCTAGTGGATTCATAAATGCGGAAATATAGAAAATCATCAACGTACTTCAATACGTTTGCTTTGCCAATACATTTCCACCCCCTCAGCTTTCCCGGGTGTTTAATTTGGCACTAGTCTTGTAAACACAGCCCAACTTGTCGTTTCTATTCACATCATGACCAAAATAGAAATATAAAGAAAGAGTTTGTTTAGAAATCTGTATAAGAATGTTTTTGTGTTCAATGCATCTCTACTGCATGAATGGCAACATCAAAACATGTCCCTCTTTCCTGGCTCCACTCAAGCGACCTGTTTGTGTGTGTGTGTGTGAATAAGAATGAGAAATTAGGGCAGGAATATGGATTGTTCTCCTCCTCTAGTGCCCTTTTTGAGATGAGATCTAATCACGTCTGTATGATCGGCGCCCCCCTAAAGGCCACACACGCTCTGTAATTATTCACACAGCCGCAGGTGTTGCATGCTGGTCCTTGGTGCTAGATCACAGGTGCTTGGCAGTGCTCTTGGTTTTTGACATACCTGCTCAATTTCACTTTGCTCTGTTATTTCAAGCAGAGGCTTCAGCTGCCGAGTTGTTCTTTCACATACTAGGGTTGTAGATATGGCCCAAAATACTGTAGCACCTGCCTTGTACTATACTGCTTTAAAAATAACTGGTGGAACCGAAGTGGTAACACAATGGAGCCAATGATTCATTCACTGGAAGGCCAGCTTCCCAGTCTCAGGGGATAATACTGTATGATCATTGTAGATTCAGATTCCTGTTCTCGGCTGCCGAGAGTGAAAGCTGATGTGCACCGTGTCTCAATTTGCATTGTCCTGTTATTAAAAAACTGAGCACGGCAAACCATGTTCTTAATGGAAATGGCGTCATTTCACATTTATCCAGAAATCGCACCATTTAACCTCATCACCTGCTTAAATTGTTGCTTACCCTTTACCTCAATAAATTTTTTGGGTGTCCTCTGTGTCCCTTGCACTTTTTTTATGAAGGATATAAGTCCCACCCCTTCCATACAAGGCAAGTTTAAATACTTGCTAAGTGGTGTGTATTTTCATGTTATATCGTTAAGTGTAGATAAGACAAACATGGAAAAAAAAAGTATCAGTGTAAACCATGGACAGTCGAAATCAGTAAAATCAGGAGTGTGTGCATGGATGAGCAGGATGTGTGGCGTTGCATGGAATAAAAGTACTCCATTAAAATCAGAGGAAGGAGAATTTTAAAGATGTGGAGGCAATGGACCCAGGTGTCTCCATTCCTGATGTTGGGCTGTAGCCACGACTACCATAATAGACCACTGGTAGGTGTGTTTTGGTCAGAGTTGTTTTTTTTTTTTTCCTAAATACTCACACCTAGGGTCAATTTGGAACAGCCAATAAGGTAATGTGCATGTCTTTGGACTGAGGGAGAAAAACTTGAAAGAAACCCACAAGAGCACGAGGAGAGCATGCAAACTTCACACCGAGCCCAGGACCTTCTTGCTCTAAGGTGGATGTGTTAACCACTACACCACCGTGCCAACCAACCTGGCTACTGGCTGTTTGAATATTCATACTTAATGACCAGGGCTACAGGTGTTCCCATTAAAGTCTCCAGTCAGTGCATAATAAAACTTTTTCTGCTAAATGTTCCTGGGAAAGTCATATATATATATATATATATATTTTTTAGTGTGTTCTAGTTCCAAATGCTTAATAAGATGCTTGGGTCACTGTCTATTGCTTTGAATTGTTCATAATTTCCCCCCCAAAAATATCAATTTTGAATCAGTTTTGGAATTGACTTTTGAATCAATTCAAACGGTGAACGGGATCGATTCACTGTTGGACGGCGCTGATTTATACGCGAGCCTCACCACTGTTAATGAGGAAGCTGATATGAGAAATGGTTAACAACTACAGCTACTGCGGCGTCTAATACTATTATTCCTATATGTCTGGATGTCGTGCATCAGAATACAATGTGATAATTAATAATATACTAGGCTTCTGTACTCTATACCCAGATAGGTTGTGTATGTATAATATATGGTCTTTTGCCCCCACCCCTGTCCCCCAAAGTCATTTTGATACGGAGCAGGCATTGACATGCACATGACATCTGTTTTGTGTAATCATATTTTATGCAAGACGTTGCAGGAATTGAATCTTTCACCTCTACATCATGGATGTGTGGAAACTTGTACACTTGGCAGGCCTCGGAATCAATTAAGAGTTATTTATCGCCAGCGCTAGCGAAAGATCTTCAGTCCCAGGAGGTCTCTGGAAATACCTATTATAGCGCTATGTTCAAAACCTCGTCATGTCACACTAGCGCCTCTCGCAGCTGTCATGAGTGCTCCGAGCTCACCTTGTCCTCTAACCAGCCTCGATCGTTTTACCTACACGACAGCTCTGTTTCAGAGGCACCCCATCCCCAGAGTACGATCCTCCGAGATCGCACAGCCATGCATGTGGTTTTGTGTGTGTTGCGTAGTAACACAGGAGGCACAGGTGGAAAGGACACACCCCAGCGTTGTGAACACACCAGATGCGCCCTCATCGTCTCAGATTTTTTTTTTGAAGTGAGTGACTCGATACTCAACCCTTTTTGTCCTATTCTGCTCCAGTACCGCTTTCGAAGTAGACTCTAGCAGCAGTGGTTGCCGTACGTGTTTGTGTGTTTACCTAGCTGCCTCGCTAACTCTCGGCGAATGAATAATTCTGCATTGCTAAGAGTTTATATCTAAAATATTTCAATCACTGGCTTTACATGGCCACGTCTGATTTTTATATTGGCCTTGCCAGGGGATACATTTGACTGTTCAGCCTATCTGCTTCAGCTATACAGCATCTTTTGTTTCTTGTTTTAGTTTTTCTTCCACATATTTCACACACACAGCACACTGGACCCTTATCAGAATGCATGGCGCTCGTCGCCTCCATGTAGGCCTTTGCCTTTTTTCAGGATTTGTTAACAGCTTATTGATCGGGTGGCTCTTATTCAAGTAATTGAGCATTCAAAACGCATCGATGAGGTGCACACGAAGGTATCTATATGATGTTTATAGCCAGAAGCTATCACTGCAGACTCTTTTGGAGATCATTTATAGAATTTTTTTTTTGAGGAACATGTAAATGAAAATATGTTGCTTGGCTATAATGCATTAGTGCGGGTAGACATTACAGTGGTCTGTATGTGAAAGCACATTAACAAAACAAAACAAAAAAACATGACAGCAACACCCAAAACATGGCAACAGTAACAGCAAGATGAAAACCACCACAACAAAGCGAAAGACATGAGGACAAATCCATGTCGATGAAAAACAGTAAAAACACTAGAGTAAAACATGATGAGAAAATTAAATCATGACAGCAGAACGAAAGCAATCAAAAATATAAAACCAATTAAAAAGGAAACAAAGACAAAGCTAACTGGCTACTGGTGGGTGTGGTGGGGGGATAGGGGGATAAAACCCCCTTTTTTACAGAAATAAATACTACTTAAAGAGAAATTATTTGCCCAACCTGACATAATGGTTAAAATATGTCAAAGTAAAATAAAACCCTTTTTGTTTTTATTTATCTATCTATTTATTTATTTATTTATTTTAAATGTTCATGTGTAGTGTATATACTAAAACAGCTAATCTTTTCAGACTTGGTTAATATTACTGAATTGACACAGAATCCCCCAAGCGTACAGAGAATAATTTTCATGTCAAGGCAGCAATGAGCAAGCGGTATTCGGTAATATGTGGTAGCTAATAAGGAACAGCCCTTCCCATTTATTGTGCTGTTTTCACTGTTTATTTCGTTTTCTGATTTACCGCCACTTTTTATTGCCTTTTTTTGTACTCTTAGAGCCCAAAATAAAATATACCACAACTTGACTGCTGTACTCCCTGAAAGAAAGTATTCGATGTGCTTGGTACTTAACGTAAAGTGTGTATTTGTGCATACATTAGTCTTTACCGAAGACCTCTCTATATTCTACTCACGCATATTGTTTCGCTATCTGTTCTGATGAACCCATTACTGATGACCTGCTGATTGCTTTCTACAAGCCACACGTATAATCGGACCTGACCATCGCAGACCTTCGAAGCTACGTCCTATAATAACAGTTTTTACGACCGAGATGATGGTCGATGGTCGAAGGTCGATCAGTTGTGCGAGTTTAGAATGGCGATTTAATTACTCGGAATCTTGCGGCTGTAAGTCTGCATTTCTTGAGTATGAGTGAAATTATTCAGTTTTTAAACTGCAGATTTCGAGGTTATCTCCAATAAATGAGAGCATGCAAAGCAGCATAAGGTGAGTCACAAGAGCTTTGTGTGGGCATGAAAGAGAAAATTCTCTCTCAATGGTGTCACTGTAGCACGTCTTTGTGGATTAACACTGAGTGTTTGGAAGATCAACCATTTGAAATTCCAACCTCGTCCTCCTCTCTTCTTCTGTTGACTCAGATTGCTGCACAGATCCACTCCACACACTCTTCATTCCATTCCAGGCAGACTCGAATAACCTCCTAGAAGAAGGATTAGCATATCCTGTGTGTGAATATGTGTAAGATCATGACCATAAGGATGGTGTTTCTCCTTAAAGGCCAATATTTTGTTTTACGCCAAGCTTAGGTATACTTTCTCTTCTAAGCCAATGGCAGACAAGAGGATGTGGTCGAATTGGAGGGTTTAAAAAGGGCTTAAGGGAAATTGGTGGGATAACCCTTGACTTAACCACAATCGATGAACACATCAAATCATGTCTTAGTCAACCGTTACATGCACTTACCAAAGCAAAGTACCTATGCGGACTTCTCTAGGCCCTGCAGAATTAGTGCATTGCACATGTAAAAATACCCTCCTGAGGTCAGGTCCCATTTCATATATTATTCGTTCTTATAGTGAAACACTCATTTACTTAATTAAAAACACTATCAATGTGAACATGTTAAAGCAAGTAGGTCTTAAGAACATTCAAGATATCCTTTCCATTCAATTCATCAATTAAATTGACAAAAAATAAATAAAAAAAGGAGTTACCAATTGCCTTCAACAAGTGTACAATCTTCCGTGTTCTGCATTGCCGTTTTTTTATTTGTCGCCTGTTTTGGACACATGGGAGTCCAAGAGAAAAGTGCCCCTGTCCTCCCATGCCTGTTAAACCGAAACAAACCAATCACATGCATCTGTGAACACATGTATACAAAAGAGGGGGCAGGTAGCACCCAAGCATGTTCAACATCCCGGTTTATAAAATATGCTGCTGCTTTGGAGTCATGCAGCAGAAAAGTATCGGCGTGATTATTGGGAGAGTGGACTTTAGAATTCTGACCATGATGCCACAACCATTCCTGGCAGGAAGTAGGCAAAAGAAAGGGCAGGAAATTGGAGAGTCACTCTGATTGACAGTGGAATAAGAGGATACCATTCGTGTCACCAAGAGAGCATGGCCAATTTTGCTTTTCTTGGTCTTCCCAACTTAAGGGATAGCAAACCTTCATTCCGCTGCCGATTGCAGTGACTCCAGTCAATCATGGCCGGCATGCTGGGCAAAATGATCAAAATCTCATATCACAAATAAAGGTCATTTCAAATCCAGATATAACGATACACATCACAATATAGCACAAAGAAAAGGTCTGAAAAAAACCTGATATTACTCACTCACTCCATTCAGTCAAATCTGACTTTTGATGACACTAATGCCGTTGGGTTTTCTTGCCAATGTGTAATGTAATCTGATTGGTCGATGCACAGGCAATAAATCGTATATGGACTGGTGTGTATAATCCACATAGCATCTAGATAAACATTCAGAATTTTCTTAAAGGAAAAAAGGAGTACAATAAATATCCTAAGGGATTAAAGTGTACTCCCAGCTTGTCGGAAATCATCACAGGAAGGGAAACAAAGCCCTCATAGACGTGGATGCCGACGCCTTGTTCAAAAGCGGGTAAGCAACAGCGCCTGAAGTGAAAAGAAAAAAGGTTGCCATTTTACAATGCCAAATAAATTACGCATTAACTTCATTTGCTCGGTCTGTACAGAGAAATCTCAGCCTGATGTCCTTAGACCTGAGAAAATTATGCTAATCCATAATTTAAAAAAAATAAATTAATCCCTGTATTCGAAATTTGTGTATGCTGCAAGGGAAATAGCCTATCATTTGTTAGGATCAGGCTTTTTTTAAGTGCTGACAGTATGATTTGAACTCTTCACACTTTTTATAATAAGATTCTACATTTCCAAGTAAACAAGCAAAACAGCTTGCAGTACACGGATGAGTGTGTATTACTAGTGATTACTTTGTGAGTAATCTCTCTCAGTGTGTATTCTAGTCGAGAATCAGAGATAGCTAGGGAATGCAGGGAATGTCCGTTCGTACTTTGTGTTCTGCTGAGATGTCATGCTGAAAATATTAGACTGTTGACAGGTGCTTATGCTTGTTGTCCCTTTTATAGCTTACTGCAGTGCTTTGTTCAGGGATTATACAGACTTAACATCTTTATACGGAGAGAAATGGATATTGGTGTTGCCTGTATTGTTAATCCACACTATTGTTGCTGAACACCCCCCCATATCTGTACTCTGGAAAAAATTCTAAAAGCCCATGCAGTGCTTTATCGCAAAATACCAAACAAGGTCAAATATCTAGTAACTTGTTGGCAGTGTGTCTTTAATTGTATTTATATTTAATTTTAATTTTGAAGGTCACTCTGAGTAGGAAGGGTTTTTTAAACTTGTCTGAAATAATGATGGTGACTTTTTGATTCTAAGCTTATTTCTTCAGTGTACACTGAAATAAAATTAACTTCTGGCATTGTTTTTGGTTGTATTAAAGCCTGACTCTTGTAGAGGCATGCACAAATCTCCCTAAAATATTCTGGCACACTCTCTTCGAACCTAGAGCAAAGTACAAAAAACAAACAAAAACACCCTAAATACATAACACTGTGAAGGTAAAAGCGTCTCATTTTTATCTTTGAATATCTTTATGTAGGTCAAGAAGTGGAAACGTCTGATACTTATCTTCAAATCCATATGTTCGCTGGGAGGTGTTTAGAAAGTTCTTGCCAGTTTATTTGGTGTGGCATTGCGTTTTCAGACCTGTCAACTTGCACTCTTTTACTGAGTGCTATATTTTAATGTTGTGTACTAATGTTGTGATACAATATTATCCAGACAGCCAGGGTTAATTTAATATCTATTGCGATTCTATAAATATCTTTATAAATATTTTAATTCAGTGTTACAATTTTTTTTCATCTTTTTTTTGTTACAGTTGTAAACCCTTGAACCATATAAACGTAAATTTGTTTATTGTAATTTTTACACAGAGTTACCAATTAATTCACATGGGATGTTGCCCTGCCTGCCACTACCTGTAGGACTATAGAGGAACAGCAGCATTTCATCACTCGTAAATAAAAAATTAATAAAGAAATAGATTTTGGAGCCGGTGTGGTGATGCATGAGTCGCCATACGAAAGAATCAGGATATATAACTGAATCTGTTACGTCCTTCCATCTCTATTGTATATGTTGCTTTGAATTATTGCTCAAAAATGCACTAAAGGAGCAGGCTGCTCCCCCTCTAATAAAAATGTCAGAAGAGTGAATCAACAAACAAAATCCTTTTTGCATTTCTCCAATATATCTTAGACTCCCTTAAAAGCTCTACCCCTTTCTTTTGTCTCATGCTAGGAATTGATTGGCCAGTGTTTTTGTGACGCCTCGATGTCTTGCCACCTCCATCCATACCGTCAAGGTTAATAGAAAATTTGTTTCTGAACTATGATAGTAAAAAGAAAAAGAACCCAAGGAAGGTGTTTATTTGTAAGAGTAGCTCTGCGTATGTGATTAAATTTGTGTTCAGTTTGCTTTAGATCTTATTCAGCTCACTGTGCTGTAGTTCTCCTACTCGAATTTCATGACAGCTTGTTGTGTCGTAACCTTGGCTCTGTGACCAATTTAGCATAAAATGAAAAAAGTGCATATGCCTTGGGTAACAGCATTTTTGTCAAATCTTGCAGGCTCCTACTGAGTGAGCAAGTGTGGTAGGCTCAGGCGCTTTGTGATCTTGCTGCTTCTCTCGGGCCTGTCTAGCTGCCACCTCTTAATCAGCAGACACCCTGTAGCCCGTCACACCGGGGTAAGTCTTTTCATGTGGCAGGAGAGGATGCTACATCTTGGCTGGCCTTGACATCACGTCACGACTCCAAACTGCCACCGATTCTAATTTATGGCTTTCTGGAATGAACGAGGCCACATCTGTCAGTCTGAGAGTCTGGCTTTAGTCTGGAAGAGACCGAGGGACAAGAGCCTCATGATGGCGTCAGTTTCTCTCCTGTATTATTTACTCTCCTGTGTTATTTAACCCCTATCGAAGACGATCCTCTCAAGGTGTTCTCTGCTCATGTTAGAAATGCCATTAGCGTTGAGTGACTTTTATGTTGCTTTTTGTGTATTCTCTACAGTATACTGTTTCCAGTTAAGCATTTTATGACTCGCTTATTCCAAAGCTAGCTAAAAGTTGCCTAATCTGTACATAGCATGGTGGCGTTCTTGTTTTTTGTCCATGGTGTTTCATAGTGTTCATTTTAGAAATGAAGCTGTGCTTGTGATTTGATAAAAGATTACTTTTAGAGGTGTGTGTTGTTCTGGTTGATGAATTTTGGTCATGAAGTGAATGGATGTACTTGTACCAAATGGGATTCTTTACAGATAGTGGTATGAAGAACGTGTACTTAGTAGTAACTATGGGTGGGTGGTAGGATATGATATATAAATATTGTGAATTTTGTCGCAATAAGATACTTTTCTGAGATATCAGAGGTATATGTTTTTCTACATTAAACAAAGCTTATTTATAAACTTTGATTGAAAGCAGCTGATTTAATAATGTTTTAAGCACATTTTGATACAAATTTTCAAAATTATAAAATTCATTAATTCTATTAGGGTTGTGGCGAGGCTGGAGCCTATTACAGACAACTCTGGTTGAAGGGCAGTACACTCTGGACAACTTATCAGTTTATTTAAGAGTCAGCATACACACACACACACCTTGGGGCAATTTGGAACAGCCAGTTAGCCTAATGTGTTTGAGGAAACCAGAGTATCTGGAGGAAACCAAAGCAGCATGAGAAGAACACGGAAACTCCACATAGAAACAACCCCCACGGAGCCTGGGACTCGAACCCAGGACCTTCTTGCTGTGAGGCGACCATACTAAACACTCTGCTACCTTGCTGCCCAAATTGTGAAATGCAGTCCTAATTCCTTATTTTCACCTTGTGCTGTTATTAAAAATACTTGCTATAATAAAGTAAAATGTGTATCATTGGTTAAAGTTATAGCATCCAGGCAGCTGTAGTGGTTCACTGCTGGGTCGACCCCGCTGACTTGGTTCGGACAGTCGTATTTTTGTGTTTCCGGTCATCCTCCCGTGCTCCATGATAGGATTTTTTCAGACATGTAAGTGGCCCCAGCTTTGTGTTTCCTCTTAACCGCCATCTTTCTCTCTCTTTTAAACATTTTGCTTGTTTAAGGAAGCCAAAGAAAGGGTGTTAACGCGGCACGCCATCACGTCTGCTGCGTTCCTTTCCCTGAACTCTTAACCTCAGCATGGCTTCCTCGCACCTTTGCAGTTTAGGATGTGGAATGCAATTCATGGGCCATCTGTAGCTGAGGACATAGAAGGAATGTGTCGTTCCTGTGGTGATAGAAAGGGGTAAAGTTACTACGACTGAAAACAAGCTTTGCAAGTTTGCAGGTTTCGGGGAGTTACTGTACGTGTTTTGTTACACGGATAAGCCAGTCTTTCCAGAACGTGCCTCTGTGTCTCTCGACATTCGCCATTTCAGCTGATTAACATTAAGGTAGCCAGTTAGGATAGCTGGTGTTTTAATTAGAGGATGCTCAACGTCAGCATTTGTCAGTATGAATGCAAGACTTAGTCCTTAAAAGTCCAGCTTAAAAATGCCCTCGTATTCCCTTGTATTCCTTTCTGCGCTTCATCTCCCGAAGCTAAAATAAGTGTAGCAAGGTGTTTAGGCTTGAGTGCATCAGCCTCAGGTCTAAACTCTGGTTTTTCCTGTTAACACACGCGCAGGTGAAAGTTCAGGAGCTCATTAGTGAGCAGTTAGTTGTGTGTGTGTGTTTCTCATGTTGTGACGCTGTTGAGAAATCACGCCCATTAACTGCACACATGATCTGTTTACAGGCCGTGGATTACCTCACAAAAATATCAGGACTAAACGTTATTGTCAAATAACTAGCGTGTCGTAAAATGAGATTTAAGCCACTTGGCACAGTTATAGAAGGACTTTGACCTGACAGCCAAATCAACAGAAAAACAAACACTCTCTAGTTTTCATTGATATTTAGGCTTCAGTCTTAATAGCGTGCCGTGGTCAGTGTCAGTAAAGCAAATTTCCAACCCAGTTGGTTATAGGACATCATTAATGGTAATACAGGTTTAATAATAATTAAAAGTTATTACAGGAAAAAAGGACCAAATATCATAATGGAGCTTGGACATGTTAGCATTTATAACGGTAACGTCTGGTTTTTTACTTTCGAGCCTAGCGTGAAGCGACTGTGGATTCAACTCCTCCTGAATAGGGTGTAAGTTCATCACAGGTTACTTGCCAGTATTTTTACTGGTACCCATTTATACTACTGTGTGGACGGAGGTACACTGGTGGTTAAGACTTTGTCTAGGGGACTTAGGGGGATCTGAATCCATGACCTCTCGATCATAAAGATCACCCAGCACCCTAACCTTGCTCCAAGTATTTATGGTTGATTTGAACATCACCGCCAGGTATGGCGAAACTAGTGATGTGTAAACGACCCTTCTGTTTTTTTTTTTATCAAAATCAGCCGTCAGAGCAAACATGAAGAATAAAAATTTTAGACAGTGTAAAAAGTGTAAAGAAGGTGAGACTGAAGGACACATCAGCAGTGAAAAATATGTATATTTAAATTTTTTTTCTTAAAAGCGTTCTTAAATGATAAGGACAGTTTATTGTTGTACATGTCAGGATAAGGCTGTGAAGTTTATCCCCTGCACCTTGTGTCTTGAAAAAAACAATACAAACAAAAAAAAATGTGGGGTTGGAAAAAAAAATGCTGGATTTTCTTTTCTTTGAAAAGAAAGTCTGTAATAAAAGCGCAGAGAGAAAAGGACTGATGTATGTGAACTGTTATTTAATAATCCTTTCATTTTTAAATTGGTGGGGAGGGGGTGATGTGAAAACGCTACAGAGTGTTATACTGGGTTGTTATCATCTTTTTCTTTTTTACTCCAATGTTTTCCAACTCCACAGTGTCATGGAAGCTCCGGCCTGTTAAAGAATTCGGAGGAACTGGATCTCCCTCGCTGTGTTTACTATTTTTATCCTTGGTGACACACAATGAAACTGACCCGCATTGTCAGGAAGTATAGAGTACACACACAAACACATAAAAGCTGTTCACAGGCGGAATACATCTTTGTTCACGGCGATGTTTTAAATTTACTGTGATGTTCGAGCGTTCCATTTCTTGTACCTGTGGAACTAAATTTAAGGAGAAATGACATTTCTTTTAGAGAGGTAATTGCTCTTAGGCTCATAAATGTCAGGTTAGATGGGTTTTTTTTAGCAGCGTCATTGGGTTTATTGGCTAAACACAACGAGTGTTTTTCACTTCACGCTTCCCCCCCACATCTGTTGTGGTTCCTTTAACAGTCCATCAATGTAGTGCTTTTCGTATTCAGTCAAAAGAAAAGCGTTTCATCTGGCGCTGTTGTATTAGACATAAACTGGAATGGAAATGAGTGGCGTCACTGTTGCTTAGGATTTTACTACATCATTTTCATCCCCGTCAAAACATCCCATGAGCCCTCGATCCTGTGTGTGGGGGCGGAGTCATCCTAGAAAAGACTACGCTCATTCATTTATCCTAGGATCACTGAAAGGGAATTTTATATTGATTTGCACCTGTGTGGCTCTCTAAAGTGCACCAAGTACACCCCCAACGTATCACAACTAGTTTTTTTTTTTGCTTGCATTTATCTCTTTTAAAAGATAATTTTATATTTTTACTTTTTTTTTTATCAGACCTCATGCAGCTTGTTGTAATTTTCGCTTATTCACTAAGATTCATTGTTTCTTTAGGTGTTGACTTTTTGCAAGGTTTAGAGTGTTTGCACTCTTATGCCTCTTTATCCATCTTTTTTGCCCCATCATGCATAACCATCCTTTACCTTGGCTGACTGTCAGTATAGTACTCCTCTCAGAAGGTGCACTTATTTTTGTTTGGATAAAGGGATTATTGAGTGGAACCACTGAGGCATGTTGGATTGTTGTGTATTGTAAAAGCAGGCGAATTGCCAACCGGTACATTATAAAAAGTACATCCTAAACATTCTAGCATTTCTTGTTAAAGTTAGAAAACACTGAATGTGAGATTATTAAAGCTGTTTTTAAACTGTTCATGCAGCAGGTTCATTTCACCAGAATAAAATCAGACACACTTTTACTTTTGAGCCCCGAAAACTATAGTGAACTTCATGCTACACAAATATACTTGATACACAGTTTATTTTATCCTCACATTATCTAGTTTCAAATGAGAACGAGTTCCGTTTGTACTCTGGTTACTCACAAGGTGTCTTCCTGTCTTCTCAGGCAGATTTCGCAGCCATAATGACCATGTGCTCGCTCTATTGGGGTCTACTCAGCCAGCCACCCAATAATCCATCTATTCCTCCACCCACCCATCAATCCATCCATTTATCCATCATAACATTCACCCATCTGTGCATCCATTTACCCACCCATCTACCAAACCCTCTACTTATCCTTCTACCCATCCATTCATCCATTTATGTCATCTGTCCATCCCTCTACCTCTCTATCCATTTACCCACCCACCCATCTATTTATCTCTCTTCCCATCCATACATTTATGTACCCATCCATCTTTCCCTCCACCTAGCCATCAATGTATCCATCCATCCAACCATCCTTTCATCCATCCTTTCTTCCAGAGGTCCTTTCATTCATCTTTTCAGCCGTACTTCCTTCCAAATTGTTTATTAAAAAAAAAGACATTTTTATTAAAACAAACAAACAAATAAATAAATTGCTTTTGTGACAGAGTTCACTACATAAAGAAAAAAGGGTTAGTGGTACTGTAAGGGAATGCAAAGCCACCTAAAAAAATTAATAAATAAATAAACACATCAGTGAACAAACAAATCGCAACCGCGGCACAAAAGGCTCTGCAAAATTTGAAATGCACTAAAAATATTCTGTTATTACCGAACGATGTTCAAATCTGGTAAATTCAGATGGTTTAAAAGATTAAACATGAACAAACCTGTTCTTGTTCTATTCTATGACCAAAAGAAAACAAAGATTAACATAAACGATTATAATTCTACCCTTCTTTCGCTTTTTAATTCGGCCCAAGTCATTTTAGGTTTTTACGGAAAGTGTGTATTTCTGTCTCCTCCTTCAGTCCAATAAAACTTTCCAGACAGCACGTCCTATTTTTATTTATTTATTTTTTTGTTACTTTTTTGCTCTGCATCATGTCTGTCCCATTATAAAGCCAGAATTCAATATAATGCCTCATTTAATAGTACATTTAGTCCCATCATACAAACTGTGCTTCATGCCTCGTTTGTTTGGCCCAGACTATGCAGCTCTCCAGTAATGACTTGCACAGGCGAGCAGAAGAATCTGGCAGGACCTCTGGCTCAGCTGGGACCCAACAGGTGGTGGACGGAGACAGTGGCACTCGGGAAGAGCTGGAATTTGTGTAGACACAAAGGTTCAGGATGTATTTCTGGATAAGCCGTTTCAAACAAAAGAGTGCTTGGGGTTTTTTTTTAACCCTCAAACCTTTTGTGGACAGAAATTGTTCATGCGTATTTGCTAATCTGACTCGGTTTCAAGGCTGCCTTTCCACATGTTTCAAGAGCTGCTCATCTGGAGGTGTTTGCTGGAAGTTTCTATGGCTGTGATAAGGATGGGCCTCATGATGGCATGACAGGAATGTTATTTCAGGTTTATTGGGCTTGTTGTTGTTTGTTTTAACCTAGATATGCACTCTTGTATTCTTTGATGCTGACTGGTATGTGAGAGAGAGAGAGAAAGAGAGAGAGAAAGAGAGAGAGCTGGAATAATTGTCACAGTGGACCCAGCCTATTGATTGTTGCTATACTGCTGTGTTTATGTCGTGCTGTGTCCAGCTCTTTGTCGATACCGCAGTAAAGTTTTCCCTGGATACTGAGATTCCTTGGTGGTCTTTTTGTACTGAATGCCAAACAAAAAATACTAATTACACCCTGTCAGAAAGTTGTTGCTTTAATTGTGAGAGGCTTCATTATGCTGCACGTGAAGGATTTAAGAATAGCTCTCAGTTTGTCATTGTCTTTTAAAGTAATGCATGTACAGAGCTCGTCAATAAAAGCAATTAAAATGAACCTGAAACATGACGAGGCTTTGTGTGCTTGTGTGTGTGCGCGCATGTGTGTTTTCCTAACAGCACAACTAAATGTTTGATCGATTAGCCTGGAGATCATTAATCTTTATTTTCGAATACATCATAAATTATATCATAATAATTTTACTGAGGGAGGGCAGAGGGTGTGTGGAGTGTAGATGATGCATTCTCTAGGCATTTTTGGAAGGAGTCTCCAGTGTCAGAGGGTTGTAGCTATGGAACAATCTTGAGAAAGAGTGTGAAACAACGAGGCTGGTAAGTGGAAGTGATGGCAGGATCTTGCTTTTGTATTAATATTAATATTAATATTATTATTATTAGTGAAACGCCAAATTTTGTGGCAGAATTCTCCAAAAAAAGTTGCGATGCATGTTTTGATGTTTTGATTTTTGGAATGAAATCGCAAAATTATGTGAAAATTGCAAATTTAGTTGTGCTCATGTCCACATTTTGATGTCTTCATAAACGAGGAAGTGTTGTACGGCTCGATGTTTGCGTAAGGGACTGCTATGATTGGTGAAATTTGCAGTGTAATACAATGATTGGCCAAATTTGCAGGAAATTTTACTTGATTGGTTAAAATTGGAAGGTCGTGCAGAATAAACAAGGATTGGTTGACTTCACGTGAATTGATGCCATCGCGACATTGCGAATTCCTAGAGGGACTGATTTAATGTAACTGTAAATTAATGAAAATTGTGACCCGACAGTCTTTAGTTCATTCAAACTGAAAATAATCGTATGCAGTAGCTATGCTTCATTACACCACCCTGGGGATGATGAGTCTCCTATAACAGCACACCCTGCCGGGTCTCTTTTCTCACGTCATGCTCTGGTGTCATCGTCCTGCTTTCTCTCCGATGTCCACAGGAAGACCGTTAACAAAGAATAGCCTTTTCCTAAGACACGCTTCCAACAAAAGGGGGTTTATTCCTGTCAGTGCTGGGTCCTGGCTCCCTCTATAAACAGGAAATGGTTTTCTTTCTCTTTTTTTTTTTTGGGGGGGTTAGAGAAATGCACTATAATCTGAGCAAAGCATTGGAAGACACTTCAGCTAGCTTTCCTCTGCATTCTTGTGAAATATGAGTATTGTAATGTACTGTATAAGGCTTAACAGTAGGTCAGAGAGGCACAGCAGACTTCTTGGTGCTTGGTTCTGGAAACGATGTGCCTGCTCTCTATGTTTTGCACAAACTTGGAGTAAATCTAGTCATCTAGACCACAGTGAACAATGAAGCTTTTTGGCTGTTCTGTTGCTACACTTGGGAGTCATGTGGCTCCGAGTGACGTGTTTGGCAGTAACCAGACGAAAGCCGCAGCTCTTACTCCGAGCCATTAGTGCGGTGATCGATTTATAAAATTGTCGTATAAATAGATTTACAGGAGCACTTTACTGTATTGAGCTAAACTAGTGTAATTTGCTTGATGGACCAAAGCAAAGATTTTAGTTTTAACTGCTGGATTTGGGTTCGAACCAGCCATGATGGCTCTTTGCAGAATTGTAAACTCACAAACAGTAATTTCAGCGCTATTTTCCCTTCTATCAAGAGTCCACACCATTCTCATTATTGTGTTTTTTTTCCCCCTTTCACTAAGAGGTCCTGGTCTAAATCGCCACAAGGGAACATTTTCACTCTCGAAATACCTTTGATGATGTTTTTAAGAGGGCGCTCCCACAAAAATTGTTTCGGTCACATGCATTCTTAAAGCAGCTCATTTAATTCTATGCTTGCTGTATGTATTTATATATTTGTTTTGTGATAGTATTCCTTTAAATTATTCATTGACAAAGTAATTATAGAATCTTTCCGAAATGCTCTTGCCATGATATAGCCTCATGTTCTGATGTTGCATAAACAAAAATTACTCATGCTCTACCCTTTACTAAGAGCCATCTGTGTAAATGCAAGACTGCTTGGAATTTTCAAAAATAAATATAAAATTAATTATGCCTTTTTTTTTTTTTTTGCCTTTTAGTCTTTATACATCTCTCCTCACTTTTTTCTCATTCCATTCTGTTAGCCTCGACCTTCAAACTCGCCGTGACCCCAGAAACAGCATGATTATTTTTTACCTAGGCTATTTCTGAGTTTGTTGAATGGCAGCAGGGGGCCAAGGTATATTTGTACTCTGTCTTAATGTAAAAGTTTAGTATAATATCTTTTAAAATAATTATTAGAAATTTTATGAACATATATAGAATAATATAAACTGAATTTTTGTATAAATTATAGATATATAACTGTATATAACTTTTTTATTTTAGCAAACTGTGATTCTTCAAAAAATAATTCATCTCTTCTGAGGAAAATAAGGACTGTGTGTGTGAGAAATAAAAAAGGTCATTAATAAGCTGTATTTTATCCAAAATATGATATAAATAAAGATATTCATGTATTATTTTCTGCCAGAATAAAGCTTCCCATTCTGATGTATGAGCTCAGTGCACAAGCTTGGATTTGATCTACAGCAACCTTTCTTTTTTCATTTACCTCGTATTGATTATGATGTTGGTATAGCGCCATGTCGGGGTGTTGCCAGTGTTGCAGAAACATTACACTGAATGAAACAGAAGTGTTTACATCTTATGAACAAAATTGGCAGCGCACAATCTGAGAAAGTCGGAACACTGCTTTAGTTAATAGACTGTTATGGACACACCTCATGTGTCAAATATTCTGCCAGGAAGTTTCAGCCTAGGCTCACTTGCAAGAATTGAAATGATTATCAATAAATCTGTCATTTGTGCATTAATGATGACGCTGGCAAACTTGGACAAAGTACAAAATTGAGAGTGACTCAATGGATAAATGAATGATTTCGTCCACTGACTCTATGAATGTTGGCATTTGTCACTGCTGTCGCGAGAACACTTCTCTGCTCTGGATATAATGAATGCCTGCTCTTGAGTTCTGCAGCCATTTAGCATTAGTCATTTAATATACTATGTACAAAACGTAAAGAATTTCCTTTGTCATATAGTTCAAAAATCTTTAGAAATGGCAGTGCCTCACAGAGGAAAAATATGAGTCTGATTTATTGATCAACACAGTTTGTGTCACTGGGTACAAATGCCTCCTAGCAATTCCCCATCCGCTTCATCAGAAACCCATTTGATTTCCTTCCCATGGCCTCACAGACAAAGGGTCATGCTTCAATCCCCAGACACCGCCATAAGCCCTTATTCGGCTTGCTTTTTCGCTGCACAATTGAGCCCAGGCAGCTTTCATTATGGCAGTGAGAGGATCTGCTGAAAAGAGCGATGTCTCATGTGCTAGGAGGAAAGAGGTTTTGAAGAAGTCCGCTTTGGAGAGATTGGGCACAGTGTCATCAGTCATGCTAGGCCCTAGGCCAGCTGGCACCATCAGCCTTTCTTCATCTATAACGAAGGACCTTTTTGATGCCTGTAAGATAATTAATAAGAGGCAGTAATGAGGACTGTCTCTACAGGTGACAAGCTGACGAGGGAAGAGAGAAGGGACCTGCAATCTCGTTAGATCAGTCAGAGGGATCAGGGTTGTGGCATTACGACCGTGGCGTCTTACCCCCCAGACCATCCTCGGCACATCTTTAGGGGATCAAGTGTCAGCTTGGAACCCATCTTATTAGCCTTTCTTTGTTGCTAGTGGCTTGGAAATTGTTCATATTATGGCTCTTGTCTAGACTTGGCTCCACATAGTTGACACATTTTTGGCGTCATCCCTATATTTAAAGATTGGAGGTAGCTGGATGTGTAGGTTGCCCTCTCAGGTTCTGCCTTACACTGTAGCCGGTGGCTTGGCAATCTGTAATGCTCTCCAAACCAGTCTCGCCATCAGTGTGTTTTAGAATTAAGGAGCACGTCTTGGTGTTGTTTCTCCAAAACATAAGACTGGAGGCACGATAAGACTTCGTTTTGCCCCAGTGGCTTCCACCACTGCACCTCTGGGTTATAGTTAAAGCCAAACTGGAGAGCCTGCAGGACAGCCACATGGACAGCAACAAACCAGAAGCTGCGAGGTGGAAGTACCACCCACTGCACCATCCTGCCTTCTACTTTTATTAGCCTGGAAAAATCTATCCATCTGCTGCTGCTGACCAGACAGCATCCAGAGCTGCTGAGTGAAAAATGGGCCTGCACAGCTCATCCTCCTGAACAAGTCAATGGTTCCTGGATTTAGTTCTCCACACTGACACTTGGATCATTTTGTCTATTGATTTTGTGCAAGAGCCACATCCCAGACATGGGGTGCAAATCAACACTGCAGCTATGGATGGTTTGAAGAGATGTTGGTTGTGGTTCTTATATGTATTTGGTGAAAAGGATTTAAGCAATAAGTCTTTTACCTTTTGTACAAAACCAGCCACTTCTCTGAGTTGGGTTTGAATTATATTCTCTGTGATGAAGAAAACAATAATGGGTATGGTGGAAAGTACCGTATGAATGAAGAACGTTTAATAAATCCAACTGATATGTGCCTGTCAAAACAAAGCACTTTTATTATCAGCCAAGTCAAATAATGAGATTTTTTTTTTCCTCTGTTCTTTTCATCACCTTTACGTACATACCTTTAATCCCTAATCCAGGGCGGCACTGTGGTGTAGTGGTTAGCATGTTCGCCTCACAGCAAGAAGGTCCTGGGTTCGAGTCCCTGGTTTGAGCGTTTCTGTGCCGAGTTTGCATGTTTTCCCCATACTTGCATGGGTTTTCGCTGAGTACTATGGTTTCCTCCCAGTCCAAGGACTCGAACATTTGGCTGTAATAATTTCCCCTGGGTGTCAGTGTGAATGGTTGTGTGTGTTGACCCTGTGATGAACTGTTCAGGGTGTCATGTCCTGACACTCCAGTCTGTTTCTGCTGATGGAAGGGGATTCAGAGCGTATGGGTAATTAGAGTTCAGAAAAAAAACGTGTTTTATTGGGAGAAGGTTTTTTTTTTTTTTGGGTTGATAATGGAACAGGGAAGCAGTGATGCTGGGTGGTCAGCTGGTTAAGCATCTGTTAGGGGGGATTAAGAATTTGGCAGGGGGATTGTGAGGTCAGAGAACTGAGGCATGTAAATGTAACTCATTAGTTTCCAATTAGATGCTCTGTAGACCTGGTGCTCATTATTGACATATTGGATTATGGATGTACACAATGTTGTTGTGAAGTTTGTTGAAGTCTTAGAATGGGAATGCCAAATTGCCCCGAAGGATTTGTTTAAGGTTTACTTAACAGTGTCCCTTTTTAAAAACAAAGCAAATAAAAAAAAATCCCAGAAGTGTGGCAATGTTTTTTAATGTATCTTTGAAAAAAAAAACAGAATGAAATGAAACACACTAGTCTGTTTTTCTCGTGTCTATTGTGTAATCATCCCTGACGCCATCTGTTGAAACTAAGATCATAATCTTGGCTTTTGGCCCATTATAACACCGGGCTCATGTTAAGAGGATTCAGTCTTCCTGGATTAGTTTCAAATGAAACCAATGTTACAGATTATTAGTGTTGTTAGTGGTGTTTATTTAGTTGATGGCAAAAACCTCAGACTAGAGCTGGTTGACTGGACCTAGAGATAATGTCGGGAAATGTTTACGATGACAGTATTTATCAAGATTTATATTATTCTATGAAAATAATGTTCAGAGAATGAGAGAACATGATCACACATGAAGATTTTTTAAATATACAGATAACGGGGAGCCAGGGGGCGCTCACACGCTCTTGTGCACACTTGCAGCTTATTTTCTCAAGCTAGTTGTATGTATCATGCTACATTTATACAGATTCTTTACTGTGGGATGTCCTATGTAATGGGCAGACCACTCATCAATGCTATACTGGCAACTGGAGTCCTTGTCCTTGTTCCCTGTCACGGTGTCCTGCATGTATGTCACATGACCGACACACAGGGTGCTACCACCCTGGGACTTCCCATCCACAGAGCCTTATGCTCTAGACACTGTGTTCATCAGAGGTCAAAACACCGTTCATTTCTGGATCATTTTACTAAATTGTGATGCTCATGATATTTAGTTGGCTGATGATTCCCGGGTTCGTTTATTGATATGTTGCTCAGCCCTACTTCAGACTAGTATCCTTTACTCAGAGTTTATTCTGGACTCATGTGATCAGGCAGGCAGTAATGGTTTGCAC
Organism: Neosilurus hyrtlii; assembly: GCA_028564935.1. NCBI lineage: Eukaryota > Metazoa > Chordata > Actinopteri > Siluriformes > Plotosidae > Neosilurus > Neosilurus hyrtlii. The sequence continues at coordinate 18,029,294 of JAOUQZ010000017.1, forward strand.
ATCCACCTTACAACAAGAAGGTCACAGACTTGAGTGCTTGCATGGGTTTTCTCTGAGTACTCCGGTTTCCTTCCTATCCAGACATGCTCATTACGCTAATGGCCTGTTTCAAGTTGCCTCTAGTGTGTGAGTGTGAATGGTTGTGTGTTTTTTGCCCTGCGGTGGTTTGGCAAGCCTTTCAGGGTGTATCTGCCTTCGCTCAGTGTCAGTGTCTAGGCCTTCCTTCAGCCCTAGTATGATTAATCGGCTTGGCGAATGAGTGACTTTATTTGGTCATTGTCCTATTAATTGCAGTCAGATTAATCATTCTCAGCCTCAGGGGAAATGACCCCAAATGAGTCACGATGCTAAACTTTGCAGCATTTCCCACCCAATCGATGTGCTCTAATCACCAAGTTTGCCTGCCGATCTGCCTCCCTGTTCATCTCCCCTCCCTTCATTTCTTGTGTCTAGTCACAAAGCAGCTTAGACACGTTTATTTATTTATTTATTGATTGATTAATTGATTGATCACACAGATTGATTTAATCTCTGTACCACAAGAGAGGTACACAGAGGAGAACATGATTAGATGTTATCCATATAATTGTCAGGATGGTTGGTTCTGCGTTCATTCTGAGCATATGCCTCTTAAGTGATGCCAAAGATGCCTTGTATACTACTGAGTATTTGGGGGAAGTATTGTCAGACATTATACATGTTTTATTTGTGTATTCACAAATTAAGTCTGTAATTAAAAATCATTGCCCTTTTGTATGCTTGATCTTCACATTAGCTTTTCATGTGTATGTAGGGAACAGGACCTCGTCCACAGAGCTCCTATGTCAAGAGCTCATTTCATGTTTCCCCACGTGACAGCCAGCACCGGTAGGAAGATGAAGATTGTAGTGTAGACTGTGCTTTTTATGAGACTGAAGCTGAACAGCTTGCCAGACCTTTGCAGGGCAGCACACACACAACCATTCACGTTCACACTCACACCTAGGGGCAATTTGGAACAGCCGATTAACCTAATGTGCATGTCTTAGGACTGTGGGAGGAAACCGGAGTACCCGGAGGAAACCCACGCAAGCATGGGAAGAACATGCAGACTCCACACATAATTGAACCCAGGACCTTCTTGCTGTGAGGTGGACGTGCAAACCACTGTGCCACCTTACCGCCCGGCACTGTTGTCGTTTACCGTATATGGAAGTGTGTGCAATGTGAATTTTTGTAGGACGCAGGGAAGTCTGCGTAGATAATTCACTTTCGTAAGTGCCTGCTGCTCTCGTAGTTAAGGTGACCGGTTTCTTTTAGAATCACTTGGTCATGCATGCATACACACACAAAAACACACAAGCACACGGTTTTCTATATATTATTCTTTCACACGCAACGTCTCCAGCAATATTGGATTGATTGACAATTAAGAAAACGACAACAAAGAGATAATTGCAGGTTTCAACATACAGTATAAGAAGAAGGGAGAACTGAAAACCTCCCACTCTGTTTACCCAATAACTCAAGTCACGTTGTTTAAAAACAGAGCGATCTAAACCTGACATTTATGAGTATAAGAGTGATTACCTGTTTAAAAGCAATGTCATTTCTCTTCATATTCTGTTCCATGGAGCAGGTGTCTGTAATTTAAAAGCAAGGAATACAAATATATCTGCATCCTGTACAGAGCTTTCTTTTGAAATCTTGCCCATTCAGAGTCAGGAATGCATGTACACCACTGGGCAAAAGGCTGCTCGATAATCTGTATGTACAACACGATCCACTCTATACTTATGTATTATGGTGCTCATTATTCAAGAATGCGGCATTAAAAATTGAGATCATGGAATTGATTAGCTGTTTGAGAAAGTTAGACTGATTGCATTTGTTTAATCTCTTTCAATTATTTATGTCTACAGTCTCTACACAGTTCATTATGTAGTATTGGCTCGGGTTCATATGCTAGATTATTACATAAGCTGTATTTTATTTTTTTGTTATTGGAAAGTGGTTTAATCGTTTTATTGAGATATTATTTAGCCAACTGATTTAATTATGCCTTATGAAAAATTTCAAACCTAATGCAATCAATCCCTTTTGAAACGTCTGTTAGGGTGCAAGTATGATTCTTACTAATGAGTCATGTCAATATTATAGTAGGATCACTGATAATTATTAGTCTGATTTTTATAATGAGTGTATAATTTTGAATATAATGACAGTATTATGCAGGTTGAAGTGTTAAAGCATCATCTTGGCACTGCATGTTGTCTGTCTCTCATGTAGCTGTGATTGAGACCATTGGACATGTGGATCTGCTTTCGGTGTAATGCAGCTTGGCATCTATAATTGCACCTCAGTGCCACCTTTGTACTTGTTTTCTTCTGAGTTGCTGCCACTTTCAGCTTTCTCTGACATTCTGTCCTCAAAATGTCCAACTCCACCTGCACCTGAAACTACAAGGTTTTCTACCGCGGTTTCCTCGGACAGTCCAAAGACGTGCACGTTAGCAAAACTGGCAACTCTGAATCGTCCAAAGTATGTAAATGTGAGGGTGAATGGTTGTCTTTGTGTGTGTTAGCCCTGCAGTAGACTGGCGAGCTGTTCAGGGTGTACGCTGCCTTTTGCCTGAAGTCAGCTGGGATTGGCTTCAGCGTTCTAGAAGTGAAGTTCTGAATTTTGGTTGGCACCTAGAAGTGAAAAGGGAGAACAGTGCATTTAAAGCTTTGTCCATGATACTCTAGTGGCGTCCTAAGAATCAGTCACTTCCTTAGTAGGCTTATGTCTGTTCAGGTACGGCACACAGCCATCCAACAACTTAATCAAAGCGTGAGCGTCACTGTGTGAGAAAATCACTCTTCAGCATGAGGAGTTTTGGGCCGCCAGGTTTGTTTAGCTGACTCCTTATTAACATAGTCTTTTGCAGAACAATAGCCTAAGCAAAGTTAAACATTTTTTACTCACTCTGTCATTTGCTGAACCATTTAATCCTACTCGGGTCACGGGAAGGCTGGAGCCTATCTCAGCCGACTCTGGGCGTAGGTGGGGTACACCCTGAACAGCTCCACCATTGCAGGGCCAACACACACACACACACACACACACAACCTTTCACACTCACTCCTAGGGGCAAATTGGAGCAGCCAGTTATTCTACTGGGCAGTGGTGGCCTGGTGGTAAGGTGCTGGATTACGGATCCCAAGGTCGGGGGTTCAACTATCAACGGGTTCTCACTGCTGTCCCCCAGTGCAGCTAACTGGGTTATCAAAGGCCGGCCATGTCTCTCACTGTC
>JAOUQZ010000017.1:18032667-18048371 GCA_028564935.1 Neosilurus hyrtlii
TGACAAACTGCACCGAGTCCCTGTGCTGTATTTTACACAAACCTCATGTCGATCAGCACCACAACCTGTGTGTGTGTATGTGTGTGTGTATATGTGTGTTTGTGTGTGTATGTGTGTGTTTGTGTATTTGTGTGTATGTGTGTACGTGTGTGTATGTGTGTATGTGTGTGTGTATGTGTGTGTGTGTTGTTTTTGTGTGTGTATGTGTGTGTGTGTGACAAACTGCACCGAGTCCCTGTGCTGTATTTTACACAAACCTCATGTCGATCAGCACCACAACCTGTGTGTGTGTGTGTATGTGTGTGTTTGTGTGTGTGTATGTGTGTGTGTATGTGTGTGTGTACGTGTTGTTTTTGTGTGTGTGTGTGTGTGTGTGTGTGTGTGTGTGTGTGTGTGTGAGTCCCTGTGCTGTATTTTACACAAACCTCATGTCGATCATCACCACAACCTGTGTGTGTGTGTGTGTGTGTGTGTGTGTGTATGTGTGTGTGTGTTGTGTAATTTGCTTATGATTAAACCCATTTTTATTCTTACTTTCTGTCCATTTATTGGTACTTCCGGCGGTATGGTGGCGCAGTGGTTAGCTCGTTCCAGCAGAAGGTCCTGGATTCGAGTTCCAGGCTCGGAGTGTTTCTGTGTGGAGTTTGCATGTTCTCCACTAGGTCTGAATGTGAGAGTGAGTAGGTATGTTTGTGTTAGCCCTATGACGCTCTGGCGAGCTGTTCAGGGTGTACCCCACCTTCACCCAGAGTCGGCTAAGAAGGGCATCAGATTCAACTCCCGAACCAGCAGAGAAAATGTGTGGCATTGTGGGAGTGAGCTGCACCTTACCTTCCTCCACCTACATGTCTGAAGTGCCCTTGAGCAAGGCACCTAACCCCCAACTGCTCTCCAGGTGCCCCATGTGTGTGCTTACTTTGGATGGGTTAAATGCAGAGGTAATAATTTCCTTTGAGGGATGAATACATTATTTCAGGATAAAAATAAAATAAATAAAAAAGTACTCAGTAATATTCATAATAATAATAATGATAATAATATGAATATGTCGCTAAATTCTAATTAAGGTCGCAGAGAGGCTGGTGCCCATCTCAGCCGACTCTGGGTGAGGGTGGGTAACATCCTAAAAAGCTTGCCAGGCCATCGCAGGGCCAGCACACACAACCGTTCACACTCACACTCTCACCTAGGGGTGATTTGGAACAGCCAATCAGCCTACTGTGCATGTCTTTGGACTGTGGGAGGAAACCGGAGTACCCAGAGGAAACCTACACAAGCACGGGGAGAACATGCAAACTCCACACAAATGCCCCGAGCCCGGGAATCGAACCCAGGACCTTCTTGCTGTGAGGTGAAAGTGCTAACTACTGTGTCACCATGCAGACCACTTTTTTTTAATAAATAAGCAAATTTTCTGATATAATTAAAGTAATTATATAAATATATACACATACAATCTTAAATAGTGTAAGAAAGAAGTCTAAGCTCACACTGATGTTTTCAGTAACTCTGACCTTTAATTATTATTTTTTTCGGTAGATAACGACCTTTCCTTTTTTACTCTTGCTTTATCTCTCTCACTATACAATCTCCTTCACTGTTAATTAAATAGCAATTAATGGCTTCCTCCTCCTCCTCCTCCTCCTCCTCCTTATCAGTCTATTGAGTCTCTCCCAGCTCATCAACCATGCTAATATACTGACCAATGCCTTATCTACAAGCTAATGGCTACAGGCTAACGGCTAACATCCACCCAGTAATGACCCTATTTGCAGTGACCGATGTTTGCAGAACCATCTGTCCACACAATAAACCCTGAACTAACCCGACCTCCAGGGTTACGACGTCTTAACTGCGGCTCGTCCGAGGGCAAGCAGGCGCTAATCCAAAGCACCGGATCTGAATGGACCCTTAATCTCTACCTTAGCACTAAATTCAAGAGTACCAGGAAGCACTAAAGGCTCTACCTAAAAATCCCTTCATTCTCCTATTGTGTTTATGTTAAGAGTCTACCTGAAAATCAGTCTGACTTCATACACAACAACCAGGTGAGGTGCTGAAAGGTAAGCCTCGACCTAGGAGTCTGGGGAGCTGAACCGCTGAAGGCGTAGTGGAGGTGGCGATGTGACAGTCTGTGAGCTCATGCATGCAGAAGTGGGCGGATAGTGCTTTCCCCTGAGTGTTAAATATCGCCCTCTAATGTTGCAAGAGTAGTACCTCGAAAAAATGCGGCGAAATCGTTTGTGGTAGCTGTCTGATGGGGAAGAATTGGCCATGACTAAATCATTAGAGAGGGTCTGGAGAATGTCAGGAGAATGCACCGATCACCCCTCCAAAAAAGGATGAGAAGACATCGACTCGAACGAGACCTTTATGGTGTTACTAATGGAGCAGAAAACAGTGATCCGATGTCTTTGAGATATTATTTCTACAGTATATGCATCAAGTTTCACACAACGGAGAGCAAATAAGGCACACACACACACACACACACACACACACACACACACACACACACACACACACAATACAAATAAGCTCAGCAGTTTGTGACATGTGGCTAGCAGAAACCTGTTTTCATCAGACACCCCTGCGTACCTTTTTTATTCTCGGCTGCGAATGTGTTAATGCACAATAGCGTGCGAGTGTGTTCAGCTGTGAAAAACAATGTTCTTGTTTATCGTGACTTCTCTGTCCCTCTGTACTGTTCTGTACTGCTCATGTCTCAGCCTGAGCTCACGAGCAAACGTATTCAAAGGAATGAGAATAACGTCACAGGAACTAGTTCGAGGAAGTCAGAAGTACGTCAGAGTTACAGTTGGAATAACACGATGCATCTTGGGTAGCTAATGGACACTGTGTGTGGAGGCTTTGTTCATCATGTTGCAGACATGGTGGCTGAGCAAACAAACAGGGCGTCTCTACAAGCCGGTTCTTTCTAATCATCACATTGATCTAATGATCACATTGAACGTTAAACTCACCAGGCGGATATCAACTCCGCCTCACAGCAAGAAGGTCCTGAGTTCGATACCTGGACTTGACGAGGGCGATTTAATGTGGAGTTTACGTGTTATACACCTGCATCTTTGGGTTTCCTCTTGGGTACTCTGGTTTCTTCCCATAGTTCAAAGACATGCATTAGGCCAGTTGGCTGTTAAAAATGACTCCGTGGAGTAAATGGATGTATGTGTGCATTTGTGTGTGTTGGCCCTGCAATGAACTCCTGAGCTGTTCAGGGTTGCCCCATCCTTCACCCAGTGTCGGCTGAGATAGGCTCCAGCCTACCCGCGACATTAATACGATGAAGCGTTAATAAAAACCTTCATCGTTGGTAATTTAATGATGTAATTTTAGGAAGGTCAGAGATACATTTAAGAGGATATTTGTGTACCCGTGTACTGTATAGTACGTGAGAGAGATGTTCTGTGAGGAAGGATTCGTCTTCACATTCGCTCTACTCACGCCACATTTCGCTAACAAGGGTCCAAAGCAGTTACATGCAGCGCCATCGCTTCCGTCCCAATGAGCACTGAGAATAGAAAGACCAAAACACAAATATATTTATCCAGAGTCCGGAATAAGTCCCACCTCGACGGTGTGTTCAGGTGAAATAGTGCGTCTCGTAATTTCACACCGAGCGCAGATGAACGATGGCAGCAGTAATGAAGACAAACGATGACCACAGGTAGGACTGGGAGCTCTGACATGACAGCTCCGACTCAAAGGCGGTGTGTGTGTGTGTGTGTATGTGTGTGTGTGTGTGTGTGTTTGTGTGATGACTGAATCAATCTGCTAAATCTGACAGAATCAATCTGCTTCCCCACCACAGGGACAACTCGACTTAATTACAGAGCGAGAGAGCCAGACACAGACTGAGGGAGAGAGAGCAGTCATGGCTAATATCACCTGATTAAAATCTACCTCGCAATATGGATTACGTTAAGCAGAATCACACTGATATCAAATAAATAAATAAATAATACTAAAAAGGCTTTAAAATAGTCTAGCAACAGCTTCACATCTATATAGTAAAACAATATATGAACATTTCCTTAAAAAAAAAAAAAAAAAAAAAAAAAAACACTAATATTGGCTCGCTAAATTAACCAGCTAGCTGCCATGCTAGCAAACTAGCTTACAGTTCCGAAAGGACTCATACATTTTTAACACAAACAAGTACTAAATCCTTACTGATAGACGTGATTTCTACTCCTCCTTTTTTAAAGATAACCCAATATTAATATTATTAGCTAATCTAGCTAGCAAGCAAGCTAACTGCTAATAGCATGCTGCTAAACTTTCAAAATACCGTGTTTCCCCGATAATAAGACCTACCCTTACTTCAGCAGAATGGTCCAGAATAAGCCCTACCCCGAAAATAAGACCTAGCTGAATGCAAATTTTGTCAGCATCTTCCTCTCATGTTCTATGAATGCACGCACGCCAGCGCTATTTACAGCAGCGCTGCGGAGGAGAGACAGAAAAAGAGGAAGTTAAGGGAACAAAACGGTAAGTAACGTATTATAAAGCAGGACTGAGGCCAGAAAGCAGTTGTGGAGGAATCACTTACCTGTTTATTGAAATTGCTGTTAATGGTAATTAAAATAAAACCTACCCTGAAAATAAGCCCTATGGTGTTTTTTAAACCGAAAAAAAAATAACAGTGTTTTATTATCGGGGAAACACGGTATTATATGTATCTTTCACTTAGGATCACGTCCGCTTGTTACATTATACCTCTGTCCAAAGCTTTTTTTTAATATCTCGATGAGAAAGGGACTATATAAAATAGCTAAACTTAGCTCTGATATGTGACTTCAGCTGTCAGCTGCTGTGCTATCCTGGCTTTAGGGTTATTATTGACAGTATAGGACCCTCCTCCGTGGGTCAGTTTTGTTCCAAAGGCCAGATGTGCAGAGATAAGATGATTTCATGGACCTGCTGGAAGAATGGTTAAATGGGTCACATTGATGCAACGCTGCACAGGGGGGAAGAAGAAATATACACACGAATTTAACTTGCATGGACAAGCGTGATGCCATTTCCCACTGAATACATATGACTTCTCTGGACAAATGACCCTGTAGAAAGCAGTAATATTCCTTTTCTCTCTGTGTATGTGGCCATATATACCAAGTGAGGCATAGATGAGGCTTACAAATGAGACTTGGAGAAAAGTCTGCCAGAACATTGAAGGCACTAGACTTGGATGTGCTGCAATTTTGGAAAGTGAGCGCAAATAATGCAGGCAATGGTAAGGTCATAGCAAGGCTAAACGCAAAACCAAAACGTGTGTGTGTGTGTGTGTGTGTGTATGGGGGGGTTAGGTAGGTAAAGAGGTATCCAGTTGCATCAATGTGAAACCTTATAAATTTAACTAACCTAATTAATTTAACAGAAGACGGGTAACTCACACCAAAAATACTGATTTTAAATTGGACAACTTTATTTAAAATAACTCACAGAATGACAGCTTGCTTAAAAAATAAATCAGAAGAATTAGCTATGATGTCACTTTTTTTATGCTGCACCAAAAATAGTGCTTCTTCTCCAGTCCTATTTCTATTTTTTTTTGCTAGCTACAGAGCTTGTGATATATGTAGTCAGTTGATGTAGTGAATAGTATTAGTACCTAAGCTGACTTAATCCATGCTAATCAAATAATTAGTATTACTTGTCAGCTAGTGGCAGTGACGAAGTGGTTAGCACATCTGCCTCACAGCAAGATGGTTCTGGGTTTGAGTCCCTGGCTTGGCGAGGGCGTTCTGCAGTTTTCTTTCACAGTCCAAAGACATGCACATTAGGGTCATTGGCTGTTTCAGATAGCTTGTGGATGTGAATGGTTGTGAATTGGGGATGCAGTGTTGGCTGAAATAGACACTAGCCTTCCTGCGACCATAGTAGAATTAAGCCGTTCGGCGAGTGAGTAATTTACATAGTTTACATTAAGCACAAGTTGTAAGCTAGCATTACCTGAAGCATTAACGTAAGGTAATTATCCATTTATTTGCTAAATGTGTACAATATTTTAATATTTATGGCTTGACCAATGTTTCATGAATGTTTATTGCAACTTTATTAAAGTTAAACTATTTTTTTTTGTGCTTTAATTCTTTCAGCTTGTGGCTCATAGCCAGCTGGAGGCTTGTTGGACTTCAATCAAATGAAATGCACTTTGTTAAGCTTGGTCCATTCTTCTTTATTTAACTGCCAAGTTTTGTTTAAATTGTGTCAATAAATACTGTCGTTTAGTCTTGTTTGATATTAGTCATAGATGTTTTGTCTGAGGTCTTTTGAGTGTTGTTCCTCGCGTTTGTGTATTTAGTTTGTGTGTGTGTGTGTGTGTGTGTGTGTGTGTGTGTGTGTGTGAGACTCAAATCTGTCTCTCAAGCTGAGGCTAAACAATGAAACCTTTGTTCCTGACCTCCAAGGCTTCACTTTGTTTGCGGCGCACTTTTGTAAATGTTCAGGAATGTTCGATCCTTCCCTGCGGCGAAGGAAGTGGAAGAAGTGACCCACCACTGTACATAAAGTATTGGAGTTTATCAATAAGTGTAAGTGTAATAAATGATTTCTGCCCACACTGCCGTTTCATTACGGTGAGCCAAAGGGATTTTTATAGCCGGTGTAACGTGTGACCTTGATTCATTTCTCACTTCCCATCTTCTCCTTCCTGCCTCGTGTTTTTGAATGGTTTGTAAGCTGGAACAGGAGGGAAATATGATTAGAGCAATATACTGCACTTGGATTTGATTTGATAAATGAATGATTTCTCTGAAGCAAGTCACTATTTAGACTTCCTAAAGTGTTTCCGAGCTCCTTGTGGTAGCATGTGTCAAGTAGGTAATTGAAGCGTGAATGCAAATGAACTTGGAACTGAACAAACCCGAATGTGTACACTGCACACAGCTAAAACGCCGCCTACCATCTGGATGGTGCTTCAGTGAAATGATGAACTGAATGATAAAAAGCCTACACACACCACACCATATACTATCGCAACACGTCCTCACGTGGCAGGACATAAGACGGAATATAACAAAGCTAAACTGATTTGCTGGCTGATAAGAACAAGCTGTAGTACAACTATCTAGCAAAAAAAGAAAGTTGGGTGTAACCAAGAATAACACTCTTCTCGTCATGTTTCAGTGTTTATCTTTGGTTGCTTTGGCGATAAAAACAACATCGTGAAAGTTCAACTGGTGGGCTGCTTGAGAATAAACAATACATGCACCTAACACTATTGTAGCACTATCGTATCTTGATTGTTAGACCGCTTCCTGACCCATTTAAATACAAATAAACCTCTCACTCCCTCACTCACTCATTTGCCCATCCGCTCAGTCCTACTTGGGTCACGGGGTGGCTGGAGCCTATCTTAGCCGACACTGGGTGAAGGAGGGATGCACCCTGAACAGTTCGGCAGTCCATTGAAGGTCCAACATGCACACAAGCATTCACACTCATGTCTAGGGGGAATCTGGAACAGCCAGTTTGCCTAATGTGCCTTTCCTTGGACTGTAGGAAGAAATTAGGGTACCTGGAGGAAACTTACACAATCATGGGGAGAACGCACAGACTCCCAGGACTCAAACCCAGAACATTCTTGCTGTGAGGCAGAAGTGCTAACTACCATGCCAACCTATACAAATAATAACATCATAGAACGATTGTAATGAACGCAGCTCTGGATCTTACCTGCGGTTGCCCGAGATAGTGTGAAAAATCTTTCAGTAAGTAACGCTCAGAATATTTAGCCTTATGAAAGATGATGGCTAGAATAAAATGGATATAAAAAGGGTAAAACGTTATATCAGAACAGAATTAATAATGTGTTGGGCAGATGACATGAAGGGAAGTGGTAGGCTATCTACCCAAATTTGATTACATTTAATATCGCATATTTCTTGTTGTCACTTACTTTGTATTAGTTGTCAGAGGCCGATCATTCACTATCTTCCATTTTCTTCCATAATACGTCCAAAAAGTGCATAGCTCTCCTCCAGAATGTTTACTTACAGCCTTACGCTGCTTCACTGTACTATGAAAAGGTATTGGCAAGAAGTTAAGGTCAGAACTCGCCGCCTCCTTACAAAACTGTTAAAGGTTTATCATGTCACCTTTTGAATTTATTACTTTAATAAATAAAATTTATTTTTTATATTCACCTGGATTGCACAGAGTGTCAGCCATACGTCTCTGTGAATGAGCTGTTACTATAGAAACGCTAATGTCATAAACCATGTGTATGTGGCAGGATGGAGTTGAACAAGCATATTGCTTTTTTGTTTAAAGTGAATGACCTTGACAGTCACCAGTGATAATCTATACAGTCCATAGGGAGCCATTAAAGGGTTCACTTGAGCAACAAAGATGTGCTTTTTCAACCATCATAAATAATGCAGGAGATATTTATTTTTGCGTCAACACACCATTCTCATGTCTGTTTAGATATTTTTTTCCCCCCCTTAGGTTTTTCAGATCATTGTTCATCTGCTTGTCTCCCTGAGGATTGCTGCACTGAACTGCTCTGTAATTTTCCTGCTTTAACAGATCTTGTCGGCAGTTCAAAACAAAAAGGGCTTGTAAAGGGAAAAGCAGTTGTATTAAGAGCAGCGGATGTGTGAACTCGAAAGGCAGCACATTTTTATTAGCTTGAATTGACTAAAGTGCACAAGTCACTGTTGAGGTCTGTTTGTGTACATCATGGAAAAGGAAGCACGGAACAAGAACCCAGACTGCCATTCGGGTGTTAGGCGGAGGGACGAGTATATGATTTGTTTGGGTTAAGCATGAGATTTGACGGAACTCACCACAGAAACCAGCATGTTGCAAGAAGTCTTTGTGTTAAGAGGGAAAGGATTTCATTACTTTGCATTATTTTGCATTACACGCACAGCATGCTTGATTAATTTTTTCTAAAAGCAGCACTGAGAGTTGGTCCAGCCACAAACCAGAGGGTTATAATAATATTCTAATGCATACATATGACGAACTCTCCATATAACCTAAAGCTGGTATTAAAAAAAAAAAAAAAAAAAAAAAAAAACCTACATGTTATCTATTGTAGAAAGATGTATAAGTGTCATTGGCGAATGTGTCTGTAAGGTGATGTTTATGTATGGAAATATACCCCTATAGAGTGGTTTAAGAGTATTTATTTACTTTTTCAGAGTTTATTTAACGATGAGTCATGTTATAAAGTGGTAACAGGCCACTGAATGCTGTGATTGGCCAATCAGAATTAAGTGTACTAAAGAGCTGTGCAATAGTTGTATTTTTTTCTATGGTAGTGACTATGTGTAATCTGATTGGTTGATGCCCGGACAATAAATCGAGTATATATGTTTCAGCATATTCGACTGGTTTCTTAGCAGTTATCTAGCTGCACTGTGTGCAATACCAGGGAAGCATTTAGTGTTCTGTTGAAAAGAAAAGTTATACAGGAAATATCCTAAGGGATAACAAGTTCATGAAGTCCCACAAAGTACTCTGTTTGTCGGAAAGCTCTTGTTCGTCACGGTAAAAGAAATGAGCCGAAAGCGACCAAAGCCCTCACAGGGACGCATGAAGATGCCTCGTTCTGAAGCGGGCAGTTTGGAGTTGGGTGATAGGCGCCTGAAATGCAATGAAAATGGCCACTATTTTAAAATGCCGTATAATAAACTGCTCAATAATCTTGTTTGTTTGGTCAGTACTGAGCAATCTCAACCTGTGGTCTTTTTGCTTTTCATTTTAATAATGTAACGGTAAATAAAGTTTCATACCCATGGGGTAAGGGGTGCTGTCATCAAGTGCGATGTCCGTCCGTCTGTCCACAGTTGCGTTCCACCCACTAACTCAAAAACGCTATCACCATTCATCACTATTTTTGATGTGGATGTTGGGAATAGTTAATTACACAAGTCTATCGATTTTTGTCATGGTCTGACATCCAAAATGGCCGCCACTGGCTGAGGGTTTGTCCGTTTTGTAGGGCTGTTTTAACGTTATGGAAAGAGTCTCCAGTGACAGGGAGTTTTCATAACAGCGGGCCTTATGCCTACAGTTTCTTGTTAACACAACAAGCTGTTTTTTTCCTACCTGGGAGAGAGTGAAGAGAGGCTGATGAGGAGGTGATTGTTTATAGTGGCATATCCAAAGAGAACTTGTTTTGCAAACATTGAACTTAACTGTAAATGAATAAAATGCAAGATGTGTCAGTTTTTAACTAATTAAACAAGTATTCATAGGAGTGCTTCCTCACAAACAACAACTGGCGTGCACTTTCAAAGTTCACTTTCAAAATTCAGACCAAAGCATTACTTTACCTTATAGTCTTTCCCAGAATACAAAGTGTGGCAGGCGGGAGTGCTGCCAAAAAGGATGCATGAAGCCATCATCACAGGAAATGATTGTGAGGCTGCCATCATATACATTAATCAGAAAACCTGTTATTGGATCTACCGCTCTCAGAATCTTTTACCGTTAAAGACACGTGGCAGAGGTGTACTGACTTGTGTAGCGCTGTTATCTAACCCCTCTTCATGAAAATACCTCTTTTCATTGTCTCGGCTGGCTTACCAGGTCCATCCCCCTCTACAAATTTGTTTTTTCAGTGGCATTACTCTTCCATTAAGGGCCTTTCAAGTCACACCCACCTCAGCAAACACTACTTAATTAAGTGTATCACTTCCCTGGCAGGAACGAGGCTCACAAGCTTCTCTGTCTTTCCCGACTCTTGATTTATGCTGAGCCTCAAGGACAATCTGTTTCCCATGCACTGCGGAACAGCTCAGTTGGCACAAGCAAGGCGATGATGGCAGCTGCACGTTAAGGAGGAGCGCTGCATTAAAAGACAATCTTTTCCAGCCTGATTCGCCTGCATGCATCACATATCAGTGCACTGTTTTTGCACAATGTGCTTATGAGGGCTCCCGAGTGGCGCATCGACAAGGTGCGCGACTATCAACCCGTAGATTGCAAGTTCAAATCCGAGTTGATGCCACAGCCATTCGTGACCGGGAGTCCATGGGCGCTGATTGGCCTAGCTCTCACGTGAGGAAGGGATTGCATACGCTCACTTCCCTGTCACTCACAGCGATCACCAGCCAATCATAGGCGTCTGTGAGCTCATTCGTACGAGGGGGTGGATAGGGCTTTCCCTCCGAGTGTGTTAGGCCGCATTGCATGTCACGGAGGGGGCGTGTGCTTGCTTGCGCCCCTCCCTAGTCGGTGGTGGTCATGTGATAGGGAAGGCAAAAAGTTGATGGGTGGGAATTGGAAACGACTAAATTAGGGAGAAAAAAAATGGGGGGGGGGGGGGGGGAGCTTATGAACTCTTACTACGGTGCAGCGCGGTAGTTGAGTGGTTATTACATCTGTCTCAAAGTAAGTAGGACCTGGGTTCGAGTCCCGGGCCCGGGCCCAGGCGTTTGGGTGTGAGTTTGCATGTTCTCTTCGTGCTTACAGGGGTTTCCTCTGGGTACTCTGGTTTCCTCCAACAGCCCAAAGACATGCACATTGAGCTAATTGGCTGTTCCAAATTGTTTCTAGCTGTGAGTGTGTATAGTTGTGTGTTTGTTGGCCTTGCAATGGTCTGGTAAAATTCAGGGTGTACCCCGCCTTTGCCCAGTTTCAGCTGAGAAAGGCACCAGCCTCCCTGCGACCCAGGATTAAGCAGTTTGGCGAATGCGTGAAAGTGAGTGAGAAATATGGTCATAAAATATCGCCTTGGCTTGATGGTTACTGATCAGAAGGTTGGGGTTTCCAGCCTCTGTACCATCTAACTGCCCCTTTTGGGCCCATGAGCAAGGCCATTAACCCTCAACAGCTGAAGCTGCATAAATGAGACGTAAATGTAAGTTGCACTCAATAAGGGTTTCTGCCAAATGCCATAAATGTAAATTAGTGTTAAAAGCTCTATATGCTCAAATTGGCATTAACTCTTAATCAGACTGCTTTGATGACTTGCAAACATGGTGACATAAAAACCTGTGCAACTTTTAATATTGATTAGTGGTTAAAACAGATGGTTCATTACAAACCTCTTCGATCCTTCCTGACGGCCTGGGTGTCATCCATTGGGGAAACATGAAAGGCCATGGCATAAAAGGGTCTTGTAAACATAGCTGTCCTGTAAAAGAGGTTGTGACCGCTGATTGTATTTCAGTAGCATATTATCTTCATTTCCCCCTGTGATGTAGACAGGCCAGCAGGAGAGGTCAGGATATTTTGCATTACATGCTTTTTTTTTTTTTTTTTGGTTCAAATACCCTGACCTTTCTCCCGATCCACCCCAGAAAATAGCATATTTGCCAGATAATTAATCATTCCACTAGGGGTGAAATGGATGAATTAGCAGCAGAGCTTGAAATTCATGGCCTTAGCCATGCCATAAAGGATTAGGACTTTCTTACATGTTAATGTGGGATGCCTAATGCAATGTACCACTGCTGTGTCACATGATCTACACACTTCTGTGTCAGCATCACCTACTGATTTACCTACACACTCTGTGATAATGTCAACAAAAAGTGATGCTTCCACCCTGGGACCACACACTATAAGCAGGACTATTAGGCAGTGTCTAAAGCTCTGGTGGGGCCGGTGGCGTAGTGGTTATGGTACTGGGCTCATGCTCAGGAGGTTGTGGGTTCGAATCCCTGTTAGACCCCCACTGTGCCCTGTCTTAACCACAAGTGTGCCTCTGTCCACCCAGCAGTATAAATGGGTACCAGTGAAAATACTGGGAAGGTAACCTGGGATGGGAAGTTAACTAGCGTCCCATCCAGGAGGAGTTAAACTCCTAGTCCTTTAACGCTACAGAAACGGGGATAAACACCAGCCTGATGAGCCACTAGGCTCGGGTGTGAAAGGCCAACAGACTATTGGTAACATTACCTTACCAAAAGCTCTACAGGTGCAAGCTCAACCCACATATTAGACACACACACACACACACACACACACACACACACACAAATGTTTTGTTTTTTTGGGTTTTTTTGCACGCTGTTTAATTTTAATCTGCTGAAATCGCATTGACCTGCTGCCTTGCAGAGTAAAAGGATCAGTCAGCGGAGTACAACATAATCCTGTGTTTACTCTTTCTTGGTATTTTATTACCAGCCATTCTTGAGGGAGTGAAGTAAGATCAGCCAAGTGAGCCACAATACAGGACGTGAAGCGTAGGAATTATATACGGTGTTCCGGTATGTCACCACGACCAGTTATGGTTCAAAATACTCACGAAATGAAGACTAAGCACTTTTATGCGGTTGAACTGATGTCCTGAAATAAATAGGCCACGTCTCAGAGAGGATAATTTTTCACCCTTTTCACTCCATTCCTTTTAAACCACCAGCCTATTTAAATGTCATGAAAAGGAGAGCAGGAGGCGCTTTTTTTTTTTTTTTCTCTTTGTAATGTTGTTCGGTCCTTCCTGTCGTCTGATTACCTTTCCCTCAAAGCTCGAACTGTAAATGATGGGAGTGAAACAGAATCATCACTCCCATTGTATCTGAAGTGGAGCGGAAGCATGAGGTGCGTAAATAAAAACAGCGCGGAGAAGGGTCCTCGTCAAGCGAAAATAACACTGCTCCGAGGAGCCTGTGGTCTGAAAGCTGAATAATCATTTGGAGAAAATCACAGTAGGAAATTAGGGGGGCGTTCTTAGGGGAAATAATACTCAATTTTGGCTCCGAAAGACGGGACGTTTTCCTGTTTGCCAATTTAACATGGCTAGAAGAAAGGCATAAGATGATTGAATAACAAATATAGACAGTTTTTTCGGGTCTAGCAGTAGATCTTTCTAAACGCATATCCACCATCAAAGACCCAAGATGAACACCTCAGTGTGAGTACTCCTAAGTGTCTTCAGCCTCCATCTAATCCACCCTAATAGTAGGATTAGATGCTTTAGCAAATTAGTGAATGAGTTAAAATACCAGCAACACCCAAACAAATCATTTCAGGTTTGATTTCAAAAAGTACTATTTTAAAATCCACAAATAAAATTATACATCCATTTACGGTTTTCGTCCCTGTTTGCTTTGTGTTTATTTACAATTTAAATTAAAAATTCATATGGATCGGTGAGCTGTTCAGGGTGTACCTTACCTTCGCCTAGAGTCAGCTGGGTTAGGCTTCGGCCATCCCGCGAGCATAGTAGGATTAAGTGGTTTGGAAAATGAATGAAAGAGGACCAGTGTTCCAGTATGATAAAATGCTGGCAGTTACTGGTTTTCTGATGTTAGTGTGGATGGAAGTTCTCAAGTGGACTGCACAGAGCCCCGATCCTTACCCCACTGAACACCTGTGGGATGTTTCGGAAAATTCGGTAGGCGTCTACACCCAAGGCTTTTAAGACCAACAAATGCTCTTATGGGTGGACAGGCAGTTTCCTATGGTGACATTCCAAAATCTGAAAAGTTCACCCTGTGATGGTCAGTTGTCCACAAGGATTTAGTCATAGACTGTATATTTATTGAATGGTGATGTGTATAGCGTATACGATGTCCTGCAAGGTCCAATCACAATCCAATAGACCATCACTTCCTTTCACGTACCTTTCCAACAATGATTGCTGTTAATCAGTATTCATAGTTCTTCCAAACAGCAAACAGGGACAAGGCAGAGACAGTGAACTGATGTGCGTAATTCTGATGTTTGCTGCAGTTGAATAGCAACTTGACACTAATTAGTTCTAGATGCTCATTCAGCCAGTGCCCCAAATCCCCAAGAATGGCTGGGTAGCTAATTACATTAGATGAATTAATGAATAACTGGTGTTCCTATGGTGCACTAGTTAACAGGCTTGAAAGGTCCTGCCAAGCACCCAAAGATCTGTTTGAACAAGCCGATAATGACCTTGGCTAGTATCAACAAACCCTAAGCCCATACCAATAAAATGTAAAACAGCAACTGATTTTGTATTGATTTTTCTCCTCTATTGTGCTGTTGCTTATTGTTGTAATTTTCTACTAAGCTAAAGTCTGGATATGCTGGCTCATACAGTCAATATCCGCCTCAGAATTTGGGCAGAAGACGCATGCAAATATCCATCACGGCTAATTAAGATTCTATCCACTATCAATGTTAAGTCAGCATAAAGTTTACCCTTCAAAATCCTGCCACCAAGGGCATCTTGCCAGCAATTAATTAGACAAGTAAAGTTCTATAGAGAATTTTTAAGCTTCAAAATTAAAGCTGAACAGAGAGGAACTTCTTAGGCTGTACCTTTTTTTTACCCTTCATTTCATACCCTTCAAGAACTCCCCACCCTACGAAACGTTCTTAAGGCTGTTGTTACTTTCCAGTTCCTCCCATCTCCTAGAATCCTGGTGCATGTCAGTACATGTGGGTTATGCTCGCTAAAAAACTGGTTCATTAGCTTTCTCGGCTGGATGTAATCAATGTATTAAAAAAAAAAAAAAAAAGCATTTTATCTCTTGATGCGTTGGGATGCACTTTTCCAGTGAGTGTAAGTAGCCAGGTTGGGTGATTGTTATGCACATACCAGTCTTCATCAATCACAGGACTGCTAAACAGAAGAGCAAAGCACAGTCAGCATTAAATAAATAAAACCAAAAGCGCAAAACCAAGCATTTTGCCATGCTCCCTTGTGTTCTTTTGGCAGCAGTACAACAAAATAGAGCTACAAGTTAAAGACACAAAAAGACTCCTGAACCTAATCAGTGTGTCTTTTTTATATATATATA
>JAOUQZ010000017.1:18048421-18064556 GCA_028564935.1 Neosilurus hyrtlii
TATATAAAGAGCTTTATGCAAGGAACAGTATCACTGACACTGGCGTTGTCTGCTCACTGTCCTCAGCGGCCGTGTTCTTGACTTGAGGTTGGATTAAAGGAAGCGTTTGGAATGAAGCATCATGCTACGATAGCCTCACCACTGCTAATGCTTGTAATAACCAGCACTGCTTGTACTCTTAATCTCCGTTTCCGTCTGTGTACTAGAACCTTGTTCTACATCGAACATAGTTTTAAGCTAAAAGTTCAAAAGTGCTGATTCTCAGCCTTTTGTGTTACTGAGGTGCTGGACCAGCACTCAGACAAGCCATTTTCTCATCGCCGGGGTCATTGTGCTCTCAAAGGCTCAGCCTTTAAGTGTGTACTTAACGGTGAAGAAAACAAAATGTGGCGATGAAGCAGAATTGAACTGATAGAGATTTAGTGGACAGTGTTGTATTGCAGTGAAGTTTTAAAAAACAGGCAAGCTGACTGCATGGAAAGGATTAGAATACTTAGTCATGTGGACTTTCTCTAATCACGCCTTACTCAGGATTTAATGTGGATATCTGGATGCCTGTACTAAAAAATGTTCTGATTAAAGGGACTGATTTGCACTGATGGTGCATTTGTTACTTTACATTACCAATATACAAGTATGCAGAAATGGACAGCAGATAAATCCATTAGCTATCCTGCTAGACAAATGAAAATGCCATGTGCTGCCAACCCTACAGTTGGGTTGCTCGGAAACTGACTAGGCTAAGATGTGACAGCAAATTATCTAGTGATTGACCTAAATTCATTCATACAAACACAAACAAGTACATGGGTTTGACTCGGCTATATTCATTATCTATTTCTAAGAAGCTCTGAGGTAGTGCATCATGTTTGTTTTTCGTCTGTGGTTGATTTCTCTTTCCAGTGGTACGTAGAAGAGCGAACGAGGTGACATATTGTGTTTGTTATGCCAGATTGAGAATTCTGAAAGCTTCAGAGGGCAGGTTTTTCCTCAAATGAGTGTTTTCCTGATTCGGAACGTTTTGTACGTCATCCATGCACGCAAATTAGGCAGACTAGTACAAGCTGATGTGTAGTGCAGCAGGTGGTAGGGTTCAGGAAAAATATAATTACGACATTGAGATGAGTCATCAACATGTGGTGCATTGTTAAAATATATACAGTATATACCCACAAAGAAACTTTTGTTACATCATCAGGAGATGAAAAGTTCGAATAATCCTGAAGCCACAGCCCAAGAGAGCAAGATTGACTGTGGTTTCAGGGTGGAAGGGGTGGCATATGGCTTTTTTCCATGTTCCTCACAGGTATACTCTACAATCATAGGCGTCTGAGAGGTCATGCATGCAAAAGTGGGCGGATAGCATTATTTTTTGAATGTATTTCGCCACCCCTGGCATTGCATGGGCAGTAGTCTGAAAGATTGTGGTCGGCTGGTATCCCGGTGGCCTCCATGGTAGGTAGCTGCTATGTGATAGGGTGAATGTGATATGTGATAGGCTGATTGGGTGGAATGGTCCATAACTAAATTAGGGAGAAAAATTGGGGCAAACTTTTTTTTTTGTTTGTTTGTTTTTTGGCCATTCAGCCTTTGTGATTGAAACCGGTTCCAAAGACATAGAAAGCAAAGACTTTATTACCGAGACTGCTTATAGAAAGCAAGGAAGCTGTAAAAATTTCACAGATCACTTCTTTGTGTTGAATGGCCGAGATAGAGCCTTGTATTGCTCCATCATTTCAGATGACTTAGTTTGGGAGACGAATCATCTGCTGTAACTTTGATGTAATCCCCTAAAGCTTGGGCAAGGCAAGCTTATGAATGCCTCTCGGTGAATTAAAAAAAAAAAACCCTTCTGTGATATGACACGGCTTAGCATGTCCATAAAACGAATTTGCTTTGAAGGCCAAATGAGGTGCGGTTGGCAGGGTTGAGGCATGCATACGGAACTGGCTGATGGGAGAGGCGATTAGAAGCGGGTTCTTGATAACGGCCCAGCTTTGTGAAGTGTGAAATGGGCCTCTTAGCCAAACTCTGGAGCAGAACCAGCAGACTGCTGGCTGGGAAGATGACCGCAACCTCTGTTAATGCTTTTCTATGTCTGAAACTTCTGAGTCATCTTCAATTGCACGGGCCTTGCCGAAATTTGTGAGTGCTGTATTTAAAAAGATTTATTATTATTTTTTTATTTTTTTTGCATGAAATGAATTTGAATCATTGGTAGGTAGAAGTGAAATGCTTCACATGGTGTGTATTGGTGCATCCATATTTATATTTAGAAGGTGATTATGTTCTAGTCATCAAAAGGTTGTGACTTCAAATCCCGGCGCCAGTGACGAGCTCTTAAGCAAAACCCTTAGCCACTAAGTCGCATTGGATTCCATTGGGGTAGGCATTGTGATCAGGAAATGGGGTGTATAATTTTACATGGCTCTTTGTCTAAATGTATTTCCGGATCAACTGGTCTTAGTACTAATGCTCTATACTGGACTGGGACATCCCCGTATGAAACCTTTTGGGAATAATACTTTAACTCTGTAGTGGAGTTTACACTGGTGCTTGGCACAGAATGTTTTGTTTTTTGGTTTTGTTTTTGATTTTTTTGAATGAATGAATATAGTTTATTATAAAGTGCCAACATGTACATAATGAAATAAATTATGCAAAAAGTACATATATACACATGAATAAAAAGAAGAACTAAAAAGTAAGTCATAATAAATAACATTACTTATTTCCATAATTGACCTTAATGAAGTGTGTATAAAACAACTACCAAACAACTAGCACTAGCTATTTAAATATAACATAATCACATAAGCCTAATTATCACAAAAAACTATGGCACATATTACATTTGTTGAAACAAAAATTGTTTACATTTTACTTGAAAAACATTTTTACTCTGAGAACTTTTAATACTGAATAATAATGAATTCCACAATTTTATACTGTTATATTTAAATGAGTTTAGTCCCTGAGATTTGACTTGAGGTAAACAAAATGAAAGCTGATTGTACCTCGTGGAATAACACTGACTAATTGGTTGAATGTCACAGGGATAGCTTGGTTCAGATTGTTTTGTAACAGAGTACACGCAGTTTAAACTACTTTAAGGTAATCTACTCTACACTTGACATTTAGCCAGCCTAGTTAATTAAAATCAGAGGTTTCTATGTGATGCCAATTACCCTTTCCTAAAACGAACCTAATGACTTTATTTTGACAGGTTTGCAGCTTACACTTAAACTTTTTACTAAGACCTTTTTACCAAGAATTACAGGCAAAATCAACACAAGGTAAAATAAATGATATACGCATGACTTTTCTATCCTTGATGTTAAAAAATGACCCATTTCTATTTAAAAATTTGGTATTAACTTTTTTAATAACAGAGGTGCCAACACTATTACCGAAAATATCTTGATCAAAGATTGTGCCTAAATATTTGACTTTATTGCCTATGTTGATTGTCATGATGGTCAGTTAACCGCTTCATCGTGCTATTAGTGCAAATAATTGCGACCATTTTTCTGGCCACAATTAATCATCCAAATTAATGTGTGTTTAAAAGAATATATGCTTAGAGCATTTTCTGGTTTTCGTGCAGCTCACTTTCTTTATGCTCCCTTCATTTGTTTCTCTGACTGACGTGAGGAGGAGTGGTGGAGGAGGGCGTGGGAAGCCTAGTTTCTTTTCTTACCAACACAAACAGAAGGATGCAGACAGAAGAACTGCTCCTCCACATCGAACGGAGTCAGTTGAGGTGGTTCAGGTATCTGATAAGAATGCCTACTGGCTGCCTCCCTTTAGAGGTGTTTCGGACACATCCAAATTAGAGGAGACCCAGGGCAGACACAGAACTCGCTGTAGGGATCATATATCCCGCCTGGCCTGGGAACGCCTTGGGATCCACAGGAGAAGCTAGAAAGTGTTGCTGGAGTGAGGGATGCCTGGGTTTCCCTTCTAGACTTGATGCCTTTGTGACCTGACCTCCGTTAAGTGGAAGAGGATCGACGGATGATTGTAGCGTTAATCATAGTTTCTGGAATATATCATCTAACAAAAAAGTTATCGTGACAGGCCCAGTATCTAGAGCTCAAGGGTTATTTTTTATTTATTTTTCCTTTCCAAATTATGTATTAAGCAGGCTAATGGAAACACAGCTTGTGTGTGACAATTCTATATTGAATTGGCTTTTAAACCTGTGGAAAACAGTCTGGTTCTTGAAAACGCATGCTGAAAAAGGGAAATCTGTTATTCACTCCCCTCTGACTGTTTGATTACTCGGTTAGTTTGGTGGCAGCTCATAGACAGCTCCCTGATACCGTGTCTCTCAGGTAACGGTTGAACAGACACCATCTGAATGAGAAAGACCCAAACATATAGGGACATGCTAGCTGTCAGCGCTGTCACTGAGTTCCTCCTGCAAAAAGATCAGAGAGGAGAAAGTATTTGTTTTAAAGGGAAAGGCTCATGTGTTGTTCTATGGAGGAATATGAATTCGATTAGCAGCAGGGTCAGGACTGTTTACTTCGTGTCGCAGGCAGCAGTCACACACAGAATGAGCAAATCAAATTAAATAAGGCACGTGCATGGTGTCTCATAAACCCAGCTCCATCCCGTTTTCCTTTCGCTTTAATTCTGCTCTCGCTTGGGCTCTGTTTCCTGCTGATTCGTTTAGTTTTAGCCCGTAGTGCAGGACGGCCACCTGGGTGTGATGTATGATGGCAGGCAAGTGTGCTTTCATAGGCATAAAGAATTGATGCAGTACTCTTCATATACGCTGAGGATTCCAGATTCAACCCCCACAGTGTGCTTATAATTTATTGCAGGGGTCCTGTGACAGTCTCAGTCACAGTTTTTAAAAACCGTCTTGGTGTACATTTTCAGATATTAGCACGCATCAAATCCTTGCCAAAAATTTAACAGCCAATCAGAATTGTGATACATAATAGCCAATCAGCATCGCAATGCTGTTGGCCCTTTGGTCTGGTGAACTGTTCATCGTGTACCCCTTCTTCGCCCAGTGACAGATGAGACATGCTTCAGCCTCCCCATGACCCTAATAGGATTTGGCAGTTTGGCAAATGAGTGATTTAAGTGGGTACTGTAATGCATAACAGCCAACCCGCACCACGATACCAGTCAACATTGCAATACATCAGTGGATGGACAGATGGACATACAATGGCATCCAAAATCAAGCCCAGGTTTTCTTTGTTAAATGCACTGCCCTTCCTAAACCTGGCAGTCTGTATATACATTTTCAAATTACGTGCATGTGAGGAGTGAGGCTTAGTGCTAATAGCGCTTTCTTGAACACCTGCGTGCCAGTTAGCGTGTTCAGCCTTTTAAAGGTGCTGCTTGGGATTTAAGAAATCGGATCTAAGTGTATCTACAGGAAAATCCCTCACTATATCACATCTGTGGAGCGTTCACCAACAAGGAAATATATGCAGGCTTCATCCATTTGTATAATGCTTCTATTGATCATCTAAAGACACTAAGAACATTAAAAACCACTACCTGGAAAATGAGGGCACAATATATGTATATGTATACCACCCCCTCCCCTCCTCCCACCCTTTAAAAGGTTTACCCAGTTTAAGCAATCATTCTGATTGGCCTCAATCGCTCGTTCTATTGAGGTGTAGACGTGAACGACTTTTGTTCCACCTGAACTATTGGTCAGAATATTAGCAGATGATTAGGCTGCATGTCAAACTCTTATCCGGTATAAGACATAATGATGCCTTGGTGGATGTTAGATTCAGCAGTAATTCCAACCATGGCTGCATGCTGTCTAGTAGTGCTTCAACAAGCTTAATAAGAACATGCCACCTTAGTAGATGTGCCTCTTGCTCTTGCTATAAACAGCACATTAGCCTTGGGTTTAATCCCTGTGTTAAATCTGATTTTAGTGCCGGTCGTTGCTGTCTCCCTCCGATGAGCTCGACTGTCCGCAGGGCCTGGTTCAGAAACGGAAACAACATCGTCACTGTCCTTCTGCCCTTCCTTTCAACTAATGACTGCTCACACCATCAGCAACAGCATGCGTACAGCTGCTTTTGTACTCCCTGCAACTGCTGAAAATAATTTCACCTCCATGTTGGCTGCCTGCTACATAAACATGATATTTAATCACAGACGCCTGAGTGAAAGTATGAAACCAAATACTCAGTATTATTACCAATCCTTTTATTTCTAACATTTTTTTCTAAATATTGAGTAAAGTTTATCAAATAACTTTTTCCCGTCCGTATCTCCCGACAGAAGTCAACTAGACAGTGAAGGTCAATGT
This sequence comes from Neosilurus hyrtlii, assembly GCA_028564935.1. Taxonomy (NCBI): domain Eukaryota; kingdom Metazoa; phylum Chordata; class Actinopteri; order Siluriformes; family Plotosidae; genus Neosilurus; species Neosilurus hyrtlii. The sequence continues at coordinate 18,054,723 of JAOUQZ010000017.1, forward strand.
GAATGGCGTCTAAAGTGGACCACTACTTTTTTCTTCCTCTCCTCTTTATAACAGATTGCCTCCATTGAGGCAAGACTCGACTGCTACACTACAATACCCTCCATCAGATGTGACTAGAGTTTGTAAAGCTTGAGAAGAGCAAAACATGGCTCTTAAAGTGGCAGTTGCTCTTATTTGAGGAGGCTTCAGCTTTCCACAACCCTTTTCCTGTTTCTAACAACAAAAAAGTAATAAACTGGAGAAAACGTGCAGAAACATACACTCTGGCAACCCCCAGCCTCTTCCCCAAACATAACAAATGCATTTAGTGCAGTAGTTACTTCTACCAAAGAGGTTACGGTCTTGTTTAGTTTTGTGTGGTAGCAGGATTTTCATAAAATTTCTACCCGAGGAGATACTTTAGATAAGGAAGATTCCATTAGATTTTTGATCCGGATCAAATTCTCTATCCAGGAAAAATATTCTGTAACAGTGTAAGATTTTTTGGGACCTGTGGAATTACATTAGGCACAGCAGGGGGAGCTGCGTATTTTGTAAATTTTCTGGCTTGGTGGAGCCTTGTGCTCTGTGAGTGTGCTTGTTACCAACTTAAATACCTGCATATTTTAATAATCATATACTTCCATACATACCTTACAAATTTCTATAGAGTGCGTTTGTATTTACTTAAAAAGCCACATAATCACCTACATAATTATACTTGGCTACTTAAACAGTTCCAAACTTGTACTTACTAAAATAGTTATGAATTTATATATTTACATACTACGCTATTTGATTAGTTGTCTAAATGTATACGTATTCAAGACGATACATAATTACTCATTTACTAATTTTATGCATCTGTGTACTTGTGCTTAAGTGATTATGTATTTACATTTTAATGCTTATAGTTATGTGCTTGTATGTGTAATTACCTACTTAGTTACTAGGTTGGTCCTTAAAAATTGAAAGTCAGAAAGTTTAAGCTCCAACCCCTGAAATTCATTGGAATAGTTGAGAAAACACTCCTGGGGAATTTTTTTCTCGCTCTGACAACTTTTACCCCTCCCTCAACGACCTTGAAGTTTCACCCTGAGGATACCCGAGAGGTGCTTTTCGTCTGGGAATAAACAGAGCATATAAGGATTAAAATCAGAAATAAAATAAAAGTTATAACATTAGAAATGATAGAAAAAAAATTATTCTATAAAAAGGAAATGTTGTCAGTGGTAAAGAAAATCATAAGTGACTGTAACAACAATAAACATCTGTTGTATGAATAATATCCGTTGCCAAGTAGGGCTGCAACTACCTGCCGGCGTACTAATATTTATCTTTGTTTGAAATGATTTTTTTTAAGTTTTCAGTAATGAGTACTGTCTTTTACTTTGTACCAAAATTTAAATAAATACAAATAAAATCATGTTCCGTTCTGTTCTAAAAATAATTAAAAATAATCTTTCCAACAACAATCCTTATAAACAGACAAAAGTAGGTCCTTGGAAACAGGGTTTGGTGTTAGCATTAACATTTTAATTATGTATTTTAACCATTTCAAAATGTTCTTAGGCATTTAAGTATTTTTGTGTTGTATTTTTTATAACACCATATATATTTATATATAGTACTTAAATACCTCAACAATTTTTTAAGTATTTTTATTCGCACTTTCTACTCTATAATTCCCTGTGAGCATTTCCAGGCTGCACTGAATTGCTGCAGATTAAAAATTGGTGTCAGTTTGACATCAGTTATAAAGTTGAGGCAGCACTTCAAAATGGTGTGAGCACTGCAGTAGTTCTCGTGGGTTGTGCTTTGAAATGCTGTATGGATGCACGCACGGTACATCAGAATGTTCTCCTATAGAAAGGGCCCTGGGAACGGAGAAAGGCACAAGGACGTGATTTGGTCTGATTGCTTATTACATACTTTTCCGTAGATGATTATATGAGGATATTGAGTATGTATTTTACAACAGGAATGTAGAGCTCTTATAGTGAAAAATTTAGAATAATGAATATGTAAGGGTATATTCAGACACACTTTTATTCATCTGTGTGATTGATTCTGACTTTTAAATTTCTTCAGATGTTAAATCAAAGAGAACAATATCAAAATATGCTATACTACCAGTCAAAAGTTTGGAACACCCCTATTTTTTCCCCAGTTTTTCGTTAACACATAGAAAAAACAAAAAACAGTTAAAGGTACAGAAAGAAGTGGTGAAATTTTATGTAATTTTCATTCATGGGAGGAAACCCATGCAGGCACAGCGATAATGAGCTGTTGGAACATAGAGCCGTCCTTGGATGTTTTCGACCCCGCCCTCTATGATGTGTGAACCTGATTCAAACCAACCAAAAAACAAACAAAGAAAAAAAAATATCCAAAAATGTCCATTTCAGTGTGATTCTTACTCAGTATTGAAAAAGGGCCAGTGGTTGCGAGATCCCTGAAGAGTTCTTGAGTTGTTTGTCCTTATAAAGTCTGTTTTGTGTAAATTTATCTTTTAAAAGCAAGTCCTGACTTGTACTATCCATTTATCAGCCGTTGGAAACAGACAGTTAGGTGTTTACCTGAGAATCCTGAGTTACACATGAACGTCAGTTCTTTTGGCATTAAGTACTATCTCTCTAATGCAAGGTCAACTTCAGATCAAAAATGTAAGTACCTAACTGACTAAATACAAGTTTTGCGTCCTGATTTGATCTCGGATCAGGAAAACGTGTCAGTTGTTGTATTTGATTGTCACACATCCACAACAGGTGCAGCCTAAAGATTACTTGCCGTTTAGGATGTTTTCAGATGTGTGACATTAAGTATTTAGGGTATTGAAACCTAGTGTGCTTTTTTCCTAACAAACAGTTTGTTTATGGAATTGTTTAGACTGAGGTGAAAGTACCCAAAGTTCTCTTAAAGCAACGGACATATCGAATAGCCCCTAGCACATTAAAAGCTGATATGACCTAAAAAAAAAAGTGAGAAAAGAAAAGACTTATAAGCTTATACAGCCCAAGAAAATGGTGCTAATGAAGCACCTAGTCCTGTCATGGCTCCATGTGTCGTTTTCCACGTTTGGATGAGTTGCCTCTCCAGGGTGTAGCAGAACCCTGTCAATCCACTGCATCCCGGCATCGTTTCCTGAGCTGTCCATTCCCCCATGAGACCACAGAGCGGGCAAGCAAACAGCATGGCTCCATTCCCAGTCAGGGACAGAGTGTGTTGAGCCCAGCTTCTGATCAGCTTGCTTCTCCATGCTCCCTGCTAATCTGAAGGACGTGTGGAGGATGAATCCTCCATCTGTCCAGAGCGAAGCTGCTCCCTCAGGCACTCAACACACTCTGGTCTCCCACTTTGCCATTGTCATTCCGCTCTTGTTAGCAGGTTATCGTTCCAGTGACTGGAACCAATCAGCACACATCTGTAATTGTGGCAGTTAGTGCTTTGATGTGCACGACAGGCTCACAGAAACATGACGTGAGGCTCATGAGAATGAGAAAAAGTGGTTGAAATTTTTTTTATTATTTGCAAAGAGGCCAAGATACCGTTTAGTGCAATGGGGAAAACCTACACGCTCTCGTATGAACACAAAGACGAGCTATTCAAGGTAGTTCATTTCAAATTACTAGTTATCTGGGAACCCGTCACTGAGAGACTGGAATAGCAAGACCTCACACAATAACACGTGCAAAAATGCATTCAGGCTGATTTTCTTCCCTCTTCTGGGTCCTTTTCTCCCTCCGTCTCAATCTAGCATGTGGTCGTATTGTTGTGCCTGATCCCTGAACGGCCCTGAAGTCTTCAAGTGAAAACAATCTAAAGAGGGCATTGAGATGCTAATCTGTGAGTACCGAGAGCTTTCCACTCCTGAACAGGTTGGGAGAAGACGAGAACTTGTTTTTCAATTGTAATATATAATGGCAAAGTTTACTGAATTGCTATACTTACAGAATTGCAAAAATCAAACTGAAACCTTAGTATCGTCATCATGTCGTATTTGGTCCGCATTGATTCCTATCCCTAGTTAAAAGATTTATATAATGTTTAAAGCGCTATTGTAATGGCCTGTTTAAAAACTACACATAAGCCTTGGAATACAGACAAGTTACAACACGTCAGAAATGCTTTAGTTGAATCTTCTTTTCCGTTAAATATTACGATAGTGAAACACCGAACTAGCTCTTCGTCTTTGTATAAAAGCAGTAACTTCTGGTGGGTTTCATGCAACAGTGCCTTCTAGAATAGACACGCTTGAACCCAAGTAAAAAAGCTTCGCGCTGTATGACCATCACTGCCGTGCCAATGTTAGAGTCAACTCAGAATTTTATTTGGACACATTTATAGCCGCAGATATACATCAATTACAAAGTTTTGGCACTGGAGACTGCTTCCTGAAATGCAAACTGTAAGTTGATTTGACTGTACTGTTTTGTAAAATTAAACAGTAATGATGGTATCCATTACATTTCCATATATGGCATTGAGATGCCACTATTGTTGACCAAAATTGATCAGTGTTTTATCACTGCTGCTTTCTCGCTGTGTTGATTCTTTTTAATTTTTTTTTTAATCCTCATTGTTAATGAACAGAGGTGCTCTATGGTAAACAGTACTCACTGCAAAGTGTTCCAGGACAAGATACCAGTAATACTTTTTTGTTTGTTTTATTAAGTGCTGTCTTCATTCTGTTCTTACTATTGTTTCCTAAATTCTCTGGTGTTCACCAATGGTTGCATCTGTGACAGCCAGTCGAGACAAATATGATAATCCGGAAGGCTAGATTTATTTGCTTCTATAGACGCATCAGTAACTAAGGCGCTCTTCTTCTTCTACTTCTTCTTGTCGTTTTCTTTTTTTTTTTTTTGCAAGCTCACTCAGCACGCACAAGTCTGTAACTTGTCTTAGAGCTTGACTAGGATTAATTCTGGGCTTGTTCAAGGTGGTGCCATCATCCCAGGTTTGTTTTCAGACAAATAATTTTCTTTGACCGGCACATCAATTACTTTTCTTAGACTTTTCTTACTCTTGTGAGTTTTGTGAAACTAAAGTGCCTATAGCTTACAAAGATGCGACAGTAGTAGGGGTGGAACCCAAAGTTTTTAATCTGCTATATCATTTTGTTGCCACTTAAACGTCTGAACTGTCATTGTCAAATAAAATGTCATTTGGCCCTCTGGAATGGACGATACAGGCAAAAAAGCATCATTGTACCTCATGTGCTTCCTCTTGATGTCAGTAGATGAATACTATTAGCTAGCAGCTACCTTTAACTTTGTTTTATAACGCCTTAGACTAAAGGGTCTGCACTGTGGTTGTTTATTTAACAATATTCGAACAATGTTTATCAAACGTTTTTTATTTATGATGTTAATATTAGTGTTAATAAAAGCTGAATTCAGTTACCATTGAAGAAATTTGTCTTCGACATACCGCTGCAAAGTTAACCACTCTGCTGAAGTTACAGGATACACCAATTTATGTTACAGGAGTGCGGTACCTGTAGACGAGTTTTCATATTGGCATGGACTGTTGTGAAACTTTTTAAAAATCAATTAATTTGAAAATTCCTGTTTGTGTATAGAGTATATAAGAAGCGTTCCATTCAAGCTGCTAGGTAATTTTGAGGACCTTGTTGGTTTTGATGGCTCACAGAAGAAGTTCTTTGTTCAATTATAAAAAAAAAAAAGCTATTTAACAGTATTTTAATTTAAATAATGGTAATAATAATGCAATGTAGCAAATCTAATCTTACATTTGGCCATAACTGTACATTAATACGTTGATTTTTACATTTTAAGTTTTGAGTCCTGTCTTGATTTTACCCAAAAGAACAAAAAGTCGTATAAAAATCCTATTCCCCGATGGCAATGCTCATATCCATACTATTCATACTTAGTAAGAGTATTAGTCATGGAATTTTCTATGTACGTATCGACCTTGAAAAGTTCAGGCACATATACTTAGCATGTTGATTTTAAATGAACTGCATTAGTTGCACACATTGACTTGCATTGAATCGAATAGTGTTTTTGGGTAGGGTTTTGTTTCCTGTCTACAACGGCAAGTTAAAAATAAAAAAGGAAGAAAAGTTTTATTTGTCGTCATTATGTCAGAATTCCTTGTTGTCTATAAATGCTAGTGGTGAATTATCAGGAACAGCATGCTGGGTAAGAGCTGTTATTAAACTAGTGTTTGCAGCAGTCTAGTTTGCTATTAGTAATGAGCTCCCCATGCCGAGATTTATATTTTATTGTTTGAAATCCTTCAAACTTTTACACACATCTTGCTATGAGTTCTCATGTGTCTTTCTGTCTTGGTAACCACATTCCCGTTCTCTAGCTGCCTTTTTTTGTTGGTGAATTTGACATCTTGACCTTTATTTACAGTTAGCATTTTTTCTGTTTATGAAATATTTATCTTTGAAGATAATCTCGACTGAAGACACATATGAGCAATGGCATTTCAAATCACATTGCCGTAAGCAGGCTTTCTCAGCCAGACGAGTGATGCGTGCAACAATGAGAAAGGAGTCGACTCATTCTAACAGGCCTTTACAGAAAGTTGTAACACTATCCAGTCTTTATAGACCACAATGATGATGATGTCGACGACGACGATGATGTACACTCTGAACCACACCACTGCTGCATGCTGATTCAGTGCATTCAGTACTGCATGACGAATAGAGATGAACTGACTCCGTCAGCATGGCAGGTGGCCTCGCTTCTTTTCTTCTACTATTTTTGCTCATTCTAGTTGTATGGATATACCGCTGCTGGGATTTGATGGGATTTCTTTTTACTCCCACTCCATCTTGTAAACCAAGAGTATTAACAGAAGAAAGCTGAGGAATCAGTCATATGCTGAAAGGGGTGTTTTTTTAGCCCTTTGTTTTTATCATCGGTGTCAGTCCTCTTATGCCTGCATTTTAATATTACTTTTCACACTACATGAAAGGTTCTAATAAAATTTGGGTTTTATTCTATAACAGTATGTGTGATAATTTACTTTTAATGTCAAATTATATTATGAACATCATGCAGAGTTTTATCCAAAAATAGACCCGTCAACCAGACATAAGAGTCTGTGATCTCATGTATGTGGAAGAGGGCGAAGAGCAGTTTCCTCCAAGGCTGATACAAAAGTTGTAGAAACAAAAAGCTACTCTTGCTGTTAGGAACAATTGGGTATTTATGGCAGAAACACTAGTAAAATTAAAGGCAGGTTATTTGAAGATGGGAATACGAGAAGAATCAAAGGCAAGAATGCGAGTGGAACTGAATCAGGACCACAAGGGGAATTGGAGGCTGCAGCGAAAGGGGAATTAAAGGCGGGAATGCGAGGGGAAATGAAGGCGGGAACATGGGGGAACTGGAGCCAGGAAAATGAGGGGAATTGAAGTCAGGAACATAAAGGAGATTGAAAGGAAGAACATCAGGGGAATTGAAGGTGAGAGCATCGGAGGATTGAAGGTCGGAACTTGAAGGAATTCAGTCTTCAAAGAGCACAAATGAAATATGGAGGTATAATAAGTCATGCTTTTTTTTACTCAACTTCCACCAGAGTGTTTTGTAGCTTGCCTACAAGATATTTTTGGTAACCTACAGTGTACTGTTCTTCTTCCTATGCTGATGTGACCTAGTTTTATATATTTCATTATTTCTCTGCATCAAAACGACATGCGATGAATATGAAAACAGGTTTCCTCTTCAGGTGCTTTATAAGGATTTGTATGAGAACCACTTACAGCAGTACAAGATTGTAATGATATTTTTAATGAATTGAGTGTTGATCAGGAAGCACTGCTAGTGGCACACTGTTACAGTACATTTCCTGTCTTCCCACGAAAGCCATTGATTAAAAAAAAAAGGAAAAATGCAAATATGGTTAGGGATAATCTGAGTCGGCTGCTAAGGATAAGTTTTAGAACGAGAAAAAATTTGTCAACTTGTCCCTGGAGATTCTCGGCCACGCTGTGGATGGGTGAAGCTTTGAGTGGCTGCAGCTCAACTGGAAAACTGAGAAATATTATTTTTGGATGGTTCTATTTTTAAGCAAAGCAGGCACTAGAACAACAGGGGAAAGTAATGCTCAGTAGACCGTAGCTTCTCTTTTTTGATTGATGACACCAGAAATCTACAGTGTGCACTACAGATACATCCGTCCAGTATGGCTCCTACTTCTCTGGGTGTTTTCTTTCATTAAAGCCAACATGGTGCAGTTTTACTTTACTGGATTTGAAATTAAACACTGATGTTGTCCTGGAGTTCTGAGCAGGAGAAAAAACCCAAATAGCTTGTGGCTAATTGTGAGTCACATTTTGTGTGTGTGTGTTTGTGTGTGCGCACACGTGCACATGTTTGTTTGTTTGGTTTTTTCCCCCCTTAACTGTCATTGCTTCACTTAAGCTCTATTTGGACTGGATTACATTTACATGAGGTGGTGGGGTGATGTGTAATTATTGCCGGAGTACCTCTGGCATTTCAAGCCGTCTGGCATCTTATTTCATATTTTTGTTCTTTTTTATAATTTTGGGTTTTTTTTTAACCATCTGGAACGATTGGAATGATAACGATGAGTGTGGGATATCTTTGTAATGACTGTAAAATGACCAGAAAAAAATTATTCCAGGAACTATATATGACATCCAAATTAATGTGTTGTTAAAGAATCTGTTATTTCAGCTTCAATTCCATTAGTATGGTCATGTGACACGGTGGCGAAGTGGTTAGCACATTCACCTCTCATCAAGCAAGAAGGTCCTGGGTAGGAATCCCGTTTCTGTGTTGAGTTTGCATGTTCTCCCCGTGCCTTCATGGGTTTCCTCTGCGTACTCCGGTTTTCTACCACAGTCCTAAAACATGCACATTGGGCTAATTGGGTGTTCTGGCCGGCGAATGAATGAATGGTCATGTGACCTATTGTGTGTCTGCAAGCCTGAAAACCATTGTTTGTTATTAAGGTCCAGACAGTCGGCCCTCAGGATGCTAATCGTTCATAATTAATACAGACGTTACTTAAGAGATACATGTCTGGATATCTTATCCTGTCTGAATGGTTCCTCAGAGGAATTAAACTTCATTCTTAGGTAGCATGATTTAATTTTGTTCTTCCTCCTCCTCTGTCTGGGTGTCTGATACAATTTCTTTTACACTACAAGAAGTCCGACTGCGCTATTTTCCCAACTGGCCACCGGCTGATGCCTCTTTTAGGGTTGTCCGAACGAGTTTACCTCACCGAACTGCTTCGTGTGCTCCCAAAAGTGGTGCAGTGGCGGCGAATGCACATTCTCTGATAAACACCACCTGATATGGGCAAATTGAGAGCTCTGCTATGGAGTGCAAACATTGCACCATGTGTTTTCATCAACAGATGTTTTTAAACACACGTATATAATTGTGGCTAATCAGAAGGACCACCTGTGTGGTGATTAGCATCAATGACACATTCATCGGAAATCGCGGGTTACTACAGTGCAGAATGGGTTTTCTCAGCAGCCGCCATGTGTCCGTTTTTTGTTGACTAGGGCTCGATGGCAAAGAGTGAAGGTTTTTGAAGAGGAAAAGATAAGAGGAGCCTCTGATACTAAAGTTGTGGAGCTGTCAGTTACTAATAAACCGCTCCGGGGTTTCATTTCCAGAGCTCAACATAAACAGCAAACAGACTTCCTCAAAGCAAGTCAAGTGTCCTGGCAGTATTAAAGGGGGAAAGTAGCCTGGACTTGTGTGACTGAATGAGTTCTCCAAACACACCAATACACATTTCTATTCTAACTACAGTCTATAGGCTTTCATGCTCTCTCTCTCTCTCTCTCTCTCTCTCTCTCTCTCTCTCTCTCTCTCTCTCTCTCCC
>JAOUQZ010000017.1:18065622-18090027 GCA_028564935.1 Neosilurus hyrtlii
TCTCTCTCTCTCTCTCTCTCTCTCTCTCTCTCTCTCTCTCTCCCTCTCTCTCTCTCTCTCTCTCTCTCTCTCTCTCCAGTTTCCCCCAGGGCTTCAGGCTGCTCCTGTGTCTACATCTAATCCTATTTGGAAATATTTTCAGGGAAAAGTGGTTTATCGCATGACGTGACGCAAACGCCGGTGCATTTAGCTCACGTTTAATTAAATGTATCCTTGCCTTCCCGACACCTCGTGTTCTTTTTCCCCTCGGATATTTGGTTCAGTAAGTAGGAGTAATGTCGCTGTAATTAAGCCTAATGGATTCTCCTCACCTGGGGATTAGGGCTTTTCATCTTGCTCAGAGGGAGATCCCATGTAGAAAAAAACGCACAATCACGCCGTTTCTGATGGTTAAGACGTGTCCATTTTGTTCTGAACTTTATATTATTGTATGGTGTTTAGGACACTAAACGACAAGACGAGGCTGGATGATTTTTGGATGGCTGTGCCAATCCAGTCACATGATGCCAGTGCCATTCTTTTTTTTTTATATGGCTCGGTGATACATATGATCAGTGTAATGAAGCGTGCTTCAAAAGCACAAAAATGACTAAAGAAAAAGAACAATTTGTCGGCCACAACTGATTAAATTTCATAAAGTGCAATGGAAGGTCAGTTAGTTTTGCTTAAAAACCTTCTACTTCATTGAGATTTTATCTCCTCAGAGATCTGCTGGGGTTTCGTCATGGCCTACATCCGCGTCCACATTTATATCTTGTCCTGGCTATTTCTCATGAACTGCTGTGTGGATCTTTCTGATATTCAGCTTGGTGGTTTCATTTGGTGTGCCTTGGCTTGTCGATTTCTCTGCTTGACCTTTGACCTTGTTACACTGACCGTGACCTTGTAAATTTTTTGTCCGGGCTATTTTGCAAGAGCTATTGAGCGGATCATTTAGAAATTTCATATGCTGCTTTGCTAGGGTGTGTAGGTGTGCATATGCTTGTCAGTTGCTTTGTTTGACCTTTACATCTTGTCAAAATGACCTTGATGTTATAAGGACTGTTGGATAGCTGAGGATTTTTTTAATTAGATTTGTTCTGTTTTGTTTTACATGAATCAACCTATCAAGATATTCATTCAAGACATTAGACAGAGTGCTACGCACAGCACCAGCTTGGTGTCCGATCGTCCGAATTACTCTCCAGCTTGTCAAAAGAATTCCCTTACAGATCCTGTGTCGCCAGCTGGAGTTTCTGTTTTGCTCTGCCAGTCTGATGGGTTCTTTGTTCAGGACAGATAGGGCACAGAAGGACAGAGGTTGCTTTGTACAGGACTGAGTTAAGCCTACTCTCTGGTACAAGCTGATGGATGCCTGCATGGCATTTTAGCAGGAATCAGAAAGGGAGACACACACAGTTATCCCTGAGAACACCGTTAACCCACACTTTATGCACAAATTATGTCTAAGTACTAGCAGCAACAGCCCCAACACTCCCAAGTCATGTGAGTAGTATTAGAGGAAAAATGCAGAATAATCTCTGGCTTAGAGTTGAGGTCGAGCTCCCGCAGCTCCGGTAATTATCAAGGGATCCCTTTGACTCTGGTATTCTTTATTTTATAATGGTCTGTAAGAGCAAAGCACATTAACATAACAAACACAACCAAATCAGAAGCAAGACCACAGCAGCGAATTTGGAAATAAGACCAAAAAGACAAAATCCATCTATCCATCCATTATCTATACCACTTATCCTTCAGATTCGCAGGGTAAGCTAGAGCCAATCCCATCTGACTTCAGCCACGAGGTGTTGTACGCACTGAGCAGGCCATGTAGACGCACATCCATTCTAGCTCACACACGCAGCTATGGGCAATATAGAGTTCCCAGTTGTCCTAATCTGCATGTCTTTGGGTTGTAGGAGGAAACCGGAGCACGCAGATGAAACCTGTGAACATGCAAACTTCACACACAAGAGTCACAGTTGGCTTTGAGGTTTGACCATGAACCCTTTTTGCCGTGAGGCGACAGTGAAAACCACACCCAAAAGCATCATGAAAGACAGATCAACGCTAAATCTATTGGGAAAGGGGCGGTCCATATTGAACACCACATACCTGGTGCTAAATGGATACCTCAAGGAATTGCACAGCTAAGCATGCAGAATTTTCTTTTGTTTTTAAGTTAATGCAATGATGGTTTTGATGTCATGTTTCTGAATTTAATGTGTGCCATAACATGGTATAGTCTTAGACTACTGTTGTTTCAATGTCACTTTGGACTTGCCATTCTGTTTATATGATTCTCAGGTGGCGTTTTCTCTTTCTTTTCTGGCTCATCTGCCGGCGATCTCTTTTAAAGAGAGCTCTGTTTCACTTGCATGTGTATCTAATCACTTCAGCTCATGTTGCTGCCAGATTCTGTCATGCTTCAGTGCAGATTCTGAGGACGTTGTGTGATAGTGGGAGGAACACAACGCTGGACATCTCAGGGCTCTTAATAAAAAAAGGATTATACGTAAAACTGCGCTTCCTTCCACATTTATTTTAAATCAAGGCTTCATGGGACACCCGCAGCACACTATTGGTGTGGGATTGAAAGGGTGGTCGTTTTGAGCAGAGTGGGTTGATGGTAGGTACCCAAGCATACATCAATATCTTAAGTACTTACAACTAATACACTGAACAAGCAAAATTTATCTACACTGGCTTGAAGCCAGAAGGCTCCAGAAACACACAGGGTTTGTTGTTGGCCTGGCGGTGACCCACTCCATAATTGATGTGTGCAGCTGTTTTTGGGAGCAGCAAGTTATTGCTCGGTCAGACCTGGGAGATTGTCTAATCACAAAAAACAATAGCAGTGGCCTGGACTTAGATGGAATCAACATTTATGGCTTGTCAGGGTTTTATCAATCATGGAATGTTCATCTTGGCAAAGGCACAGCTGCATTTGATCATCTGGGTAGTCATGTTGGTATGCCCGGTCCCATCGAACATCTGGAATCAACCATATGAATTAAAAAGTTTGGGTCTTTGTTGTGCAACTAAGAAGAGCAGCGCCTGACCCCAAGTCTTTTGAGATGAAACGTAGTGAAATATGGAGTTTGACATGGAGTGTAGCGAGACTTGTTCTCCGATTTCAACTTCCTTTCCTTCAGCTTGTTCTCTCAGTGGCCTGTTATTGAGGAAATATTAGTACCTTCTGTCTCAATTGTGAAATATTTAATAATAAAAAAAAGGAATTGTGTAAAAAAAGTGTGTGGATGGGGATGGGTGGTTGTAAAACCTCCTTCAGAAACAGCCAGCAGTGTATATATTTCTTTGATGTATGAATTTTGCAGAGTTGGACTGATGGGTGAGGAGGATTTGAAAGTTGTGTAATTGCATTCACATAATATAAATATTTAGGCCCTGCCTAAAAGTGAAGTTCTGAAAATGTTTGCATGCATACGTAAGAGAATTAGCTGACAGTGAGCGCAGACAATGGTGGTGCAAGCAATATATTTTTCCTGCCGTTTTTAATTTTTTAGGTTGCCAGTGTGGGCATGTGAGCATGGATACGACAACAAAAATCCAGCTCATGGCTTTACAATATTTGCATAAGTACGGAGCTCTGCTATAAAATGCATTGTACTTCTGTTGTGGGGAAAACTGATCAGGTCTGCAAGTTGATGTTTGTACAAAAGTGATACGATTGTCGCGATATTAAAATCTCCTTTGTTTCTGTGATACTCAGTTGACCGATCGTTGTTAGTATATTAAATGATTTATGTACACACTGTATCACAAATGTTGTACAATTCAGCTGGGTATATAAGGATGTCCTGTGGGTTTAACATAGGACAGTCGTAAGAAAAACATACAATTCTGAAAGCATCGGATGACCAAAAAATCTTGTGAATTTCATGTTTGTTGGAAAATGCCTCCTCACAGCAAAAAGGTCCTGGGTTCAAGTCCCAGGCTCAGGTGTTTCTGTGTGGAGTATGCATGCTGCATGTCCATGTACGCCGGTCTCCTCCCACAGTTCAAAGACATGTACGTTAGGCTTATTGGTTTTTATATATTGCCCCTAGATGTGAATGAATGAATGGTTGTGTATGTTGGCCTTGCAATGGTCTGGCGAGCTGTTCAGGGTCTTTGCCCAGAGTTGTAAAAGTAATTAAGAACTTGAGTGATTCCAGACATATCGTCGAGCACAAGGAAGAAAGAAAAAATTGGAGTGATTCATTTGGTCTGCATTAAACCATGTCAGCCACAAGAGCAGCATTCTCCAGCTGAGGAATTTCAGAGTGCCTGGTTTGTCCACTCTTGAGTAGGACCTATGAACTATTCAGCTCCCTTAACCAGAAGATGAATGGGCTTGGGGCATAAGGTGCATCACTTAAAAGGCCCTATCAGCAAGCAGGGGCCAGCCAGTCGATCGCTTTTATGGACGCCAGCCGCGTGGTTAGCTGTGCTCGGGCCATGATGGATGACTGTGATATGAGGGAGTGCTTCCTGAAAACCAAAGGGGATCCAACCAGATACGGAGGAGAGGTGTGCGATTGAGCCAGGCAGGCATTAAAAACATTGTATTTTCTCCGACAGGAAGTTAATTCTCAATTTACATTCATGCAGAGAGAACGTCTTCTGAATCCTAAACACATTTAAACACACGTGCTTATCCCTGGGCCGTAGCGAACGGCAGGCGCATACCGTCGGATGTGGCTGCGTGTTTGCTCGGCTGGTAATTACTCCAAAGCAGATACGCTGAGTCACACAGGCATCTGCAGGCATCTGTGTGCTCACTCAGCAGTCAAGAGGCACGAGGCCATCACACACACGGCTCTCCTGCAGGCAGACAGCACGAGGCCAGAATAACAAGAGGTTTGTTGGAAAGTAAACCAACATTTAGGGCTTCATGTCTCCACTTACCTTGTGCCTGCCATTCCCTCAGAAAGCCTATTCTTCAACTTTGGCATGGAGGCAGAGACATGTCAGCTAACAAATCGTGCTAATTGTGTCATAAATATAGTTTCCATGCAGTCAATAAATCAGTGATGTGTGTATTTAGATGCACCTTGCTGTTTTTTCCCCACAATTTATTACCTTTTTATACATTAATTATAGTTTACAGTAATTTTAGTTTACAGCGTCTATGCTCTGTTCCAAATTTAATTCCACTTTTAAACTTGTGGAAAATGTCATTACAACCAGGAAACGATGATTCGCAAATCTCCTAACAAATATTTTATTTACAGTAGAACATAGAGATATCACGTGTTGAGATTGAGATTTTACAGTTTCATGGTGAAATTTTGAATGACAAGGCTCAAAAAAGTTTGGACAAGCACAACAAAAGGCTGAAAAAGTAAGTGGTACTTAAAAGAGACAGCTGGAGAAACATTTTGGTTAATTGGGTTCAAATTAGTGACATGATTGCAAACTGTAAACTGTGTACAGTGTCTACAAATTTTAGAATAATGTTCAAGATAAAACTGCAAAGACTTTAAATATAAAGTATCATCATATAAAATATTATCAAATGTTTCAATCTGGAGAAATCTCTGCGCAAGGGACAAGACAGAAAATCTGTACTGGATTCTCGTGCTCTTTGGGCCCTCAGGTGGCACTGCGTTAAAAACAGGCATGGTTCTGTCATGGAAATTACTGCATGGGCTCAGGAACACTTCCAGAAATCATTGTCTGTAATTTGCAATTCATTGAATTCTACATTTTACACAATGTTATTTTTTTTTTAAATTGGTGTTGTACATAGATAGTGTGTTGATTGAAGTCTCTCATGTGAAATTATTTACAGTCTGAAGTTATAATTTTGTTCCTCTTCCAGCAGTTGGTCTGGTTTCAGTGGTAAACCAGGAGAGGCGTGAATTTGTAGAACTGCACTCTAAAATCCGGACTGAGTCAAAAGCTGTGAATCTTTGCCATAATGGTGCACTTGCAAAGAGACTTGATCCATCGCCGTTCAGTCACCATGCTGTTAACTTGATTCTATTTGTTCTACACTGTTCTGTCACATGTCTGAGCTTGTTGGAAGCTCTCAGCGGGAACTGTTGCCTAAAGGACAAGTCCCCCATCACAGCTCAGGGATCACAGGCAGTCTGGCTTTGATGTGCCTCACCTAACTTCTTTGCACTTCTTTCTGTCTCTGCTCCTGGCGTGTACCAAGATGCTATATGAGTAGAAAGTCCTAGCTATCGTGCAATATCAGATTGGCTCCAATCAGGCCATGGTAAGAACTGCTGGAAGGATGACTGAATGGGGATTACTACAGAAAGGCTTGATCTTCTATTTTTATATGCGATTTTATGTTTCTCTTTCATCTCTGTCTTCACACTGCATCATGGGAGCTGTAGGCATGTGTCATTACAAAGAGAAAGATTAGGGAGACTTGTCTGAGGCTGGTCCTTCCAAATGATTGAAAGAATGGGACTTTCAGATCTTTGCAGTCTTTTATGATGGTGTGCTGGATTTTCCTTAAAACATAGCGGAGATGGTCACACTGTGGTGTGGTTGTGGTGTAGTTTGACTCTGCACATGAACAATTATCCTGCATATTGCTATTTTCTCTGTCAAGTGAAGCGAACCATTCCATGGCTGAGTACCTATGGGGATTTTGGTTAATGCAAACCACTGTCAAATGCAACCGTAACAGGATTGTCCTGATTATGTCTCTGGTAAGAAAACTAATGAAAACTACAGAACACTGAGCTCCAGTAGCAGTATAGTAATTATAGTAAAATCTTCAAATTAGGCCGAATCCTAAATATTTTCTTAATTTATATGTCCGGTGCAAAAGGTGTTCAAGAAAACTAGGCCACCTCTTGTAGTGTCATGCCTGAAACAGGCCTTTATGAACATGAACAATCACATCACTACACCACATTACATCACATATGATGCAGTCTTGCCAGGTCCCGGATGGTTCACGCGCCCATAGCCACAGTCAAGGAAGTCCTTGAGTTGGTGTGTATGTTGTCCACCACTCCTCTGGCTTGAATCTCCAACCTTCTGATCAGGTACCCAGAGTCTTATTCACTGAATCATCACCGCCACACATTCTATACAAGTGTGTGCTTGAAACTTTGTGTCAGCAGTCTGGAAGTTCCACGTATGGGTGTGATGGATACCTTTGACCATATAATGTATATGCGTCAAATCTAGAAACTGAAATCTATAATGGTGTGGAATTCATAATCTTTCAGCCAAGAATTTTAACCAGTAACCACCATACGGTCATATATGCTTGTTTCTTCTTTTTTCATTTACTTAAAACTGCTCTACCAAATGTAGACTCTTAGGGGCAATTTAAACAAGGTCATATTCCTCAAAATACATTTTTTGTATTGTGCATCCCCTCAGAACAGAAACATTTTGCCCTTTGTGTCCTGCAGTGTTCACTAGCCCGAGGAAATCAATCTGAGAGCAGACTTGATTGCTTAGTACTTGTAGAAGCAGTCTGGAATCAATTTCTGAGTAGAGCTTTAGGGTACCATTAGTAATTTTCCCATCCCCCACCCCACTTTCTTTCAGGTCGGGCGTCAAACAATGCTAATCTTGATTAGCTTTTTTGCTCGGTGGTATCAGAAGAATTGTCTTGGTCCCAAATAAAGCTCGAAGCAGTGCTTAAATCTCTGCGGAAGGGATGTCCCAAGGTGGCACTGCCTCTATGACATCACCACAGAGTGAGTAGGTCATGTGACAAACAAGCCAGACAAGGAGGGACACTGAGTCTGAATCTCACTTTTACCCAGACTTGTCAGCTGGGATTATACTGTTCTTTATTCCTTTGTGCCGTCACTGAAGCTCAGGTTGACTCTTGTCACATGTGCTATTGGGTCACCACCTAAAGACATCTGATGCCTCTGAATGGTAGATAATATTAAATATTACTTAGGCTTACTGATAGAGAAGCATTGGGGATGTATAAAGTTGGAGTGCTTCCAGCAGGGACAAGCTTTACGGGCTTGTAAAACAATCATCCAAAATCTAACCAAGTTAAACAGATTCATCCTTCTTCCTGAAGTATCAACCCGGAAGAGTGTGCGGGGAGATTCACAGCCAAAAATGTAGGTTTGCAGGTTTGCATGTTTGCTGTTAACAAGATTTCCCTGTGAGGTTCTAGAAAGTTTAACTAACCAAATGCAGGACTGGTGAGGGGTTGGAAGGATAGTTTTCCCAGAAGTGACTGAATGTAAAAATAAGAGGTAGAATCTCTGTAAAGAACACCAATGAAGTACCACTTTTGATTTCTGGGCAGTGAACACAGTGACACTGAACTAATAAACCTACTCCTACAGGGTATGAACGCAGTACAACGGGAAGGAATGTGCCAGTGGTTCTAATGAGTAACGTCTAGGTGACACTACATTGCCCTACGTCCGTAACAGACTGTTAATAAGCTCAGGGTAGGGTTTTCCTTTGACTAGCTCATGCACCGCTGTTAGGAGATGGCCTCATTAGACTCATGCACTGGCTTTTCGATGACATTTAAGCCGCCCCTCTAATTGAAGAAGAAGGATAAGTGATTGGCCAGAAGTGCTACTGAGAGTTCAGGCCTGTCTTAGTTCGTAGCTCAGAATAAATAGGATATAATCGAGTCAAGTCTGGAAAGAGATGTGTTGGTTGTTAAAATGATGATAGTGAGGTTGTATAGTGGATAGTAACGCAAGTCTTCAATGAATACCTTCTCCGAAGCGCAGATGAACAGAGAATGTTTTTCATTTCTTCGCATACTTTCCAGTATTCATAATTGGTCCTTGAAATTTTTCATTTTTAAAGGTGTAACTTCTGATGTAAAGTCTATTAAAAGTAACCTTAACTCTAAGTTTCAAAAGTGGATGAACTAAAAAAAGAGATTTTAATGCTCCTTTTTTTAAACCGAGTCAGACTTTTCCCAGAAGGCTTGATTCAGTTCACCTGGACACAAAGAGCCAAGGTGCTCATTTATGTGAAAAAGAGAACAAACATCTCTGAAAGGACAAAGAGACCTGAATCCTGTATCTCATGTAGTGGCCAATGCTGACGGATGTAGTGAATTTTGGATTTGCAGACTTTTCTGTTGAATCTTGACAAAAATCAGGTTTCGCCCCTATCACTTAGTGACAATTAGCAACATTCACATGAACGTTTGCGAAAGACTCTTGGCGAACATTAGCAACTGTTGGCAACTGGTTAATGTTCATGTTTGTGACGATTAGCAGCTATTTGCTCACTGTTTTGCTACTGGGTACATTTGGGATCTTTTTCCAACTCCTGATAAAATACCAGGTGAATATCAGGCCAATCTTGGAATTGCACCACCCTTACCCCTATAAAAATGGTGAGCATACCCTCCCCGGATATAGAAGATGGACTTCCAGAATATGGAAAGCATTTCTGTCAGGAAGAAGCCCAACATGCTGCTGCACCTTGAGAAAGAATTGCATTGATTGGCTGATGCTGCTGGAGCTATTCTCTAGCAGAAGAGAGGGAAAAAAGTGGAAGAAGACGAAAACCTTAACCCTATAAAAAACCCTATTAAATTAACCTCATAAAAAAGGTGAGTAAACCCTCCCCAGCACTTTGTTTACTATTTGGTGAACCAAAATGATGTTAGCGATCCTTGATACAACAAGAAAAACTGCTTGTGACCCTAAAAACTGTTAGCGAACTGTTTAAGGACCCTTTACGGACCCTGAGGAAATCCAAAATTTGCTATGTCGATTAGCATTCACTGCTCCGTGCAATACTATCTTAAGAGTGCACCTTTCACCATCTCGCATTATAATGCTGTGAGTGCAGTCAAAGGTCATGAAACTGATCTCCAGGCTCATTGATATGCCATGCTGCGGGTTTCGATCAATGTGCAACTATAAAAATGTGTCCAGATGAACTGGATCAAACATTCTGCGATTTCTTTACTCGGATTATTCAGCATACATTAATGGAGCTGTGCTCATGAAGTATTATTAATTAGATTTTTTCTAATCATCCTTTAATGAAACCTTCAGTTCTATACACCTTAAGATAACACCTGACACCCGCTGTCCTACTTTATATCGCTGGTCTGAATGCACAAATAATTCATGATGTCTAGAGAATGCAATCTTAATCCAACCTGTCTGGAATACGAGGCTGTTGTTTGTTGAAAATATAACTTGTGCAGGAAGGGCTGGGCGATATGACCTAAAAATTATATCAAATTATTATCTGACATTTCCCTGGTGACAATATGTATCACGATATACAGTAGTATGCAGTGAAAATTATATACCACCGTTTAAAGTATACACTTGTGTAAAAGGGCCCCTAATAAAAACAACAAAAAAATTACTTCTCTATAATTTTTTGGTGAAAATGTATTGAATGCTATTGTAAGCAACGAGAACAACTTTTTTAAACTTTAGTTTTTTTTAATTTTTGCATAGCATGAATGAACTTCAAACCATATGGAATGGTTCAGCGAGTGAAGAAATGAAAAAATTCGTGAACTCTATGCATGAAGGGTTAAATGCTGTAATCAAAGCAACGGGGGGCCACACTGAATATTGACTTTTTTTCCTCAAAAAAAAGAGAAGTTATTTTTGTTATTACTATATATTTTTGTTTGTTTACTTATTCTTATCAATATGATCCAATATTACATGAAATAAATACTTGAATAGTGCTTGGTTTCGGATTTATCTTCATTTTGTTAAGTGTATAATCATCACTGTACACTACTGTATATTACACTATTAAAAACAATGAACAGAGATAAAAAACATAACAGCATGTACAGATCGTTTGTAATTATACAGACGCCGAAGAAACAGGACAGAAAAAGTGCTGAACCTTGATTTTGCAAATAAGGAATAAAGCACTTTAGGTAAATTCTTTTCATTTCTAAATGAAAGTTGATATTTCTGCTAAGTCGCAATACTTACGATATTCAGTTATTTGATGATCTGTACAGTATAGCTATAGCGCGATATGATAATTTATCCATATACTAATTATCCTTAACATTTCCATTAGAGTACAGCCATTTTATTTGAAGCAACAACACAGGATGTACTTGGAACCATCAATCATGCTTACAACCCCACCCCTTTTTGAGTTGATAGACAGCGGAAATGACAGTGTACAGTTATGTGGGAGATTCATTTCAGTTGTTTCAGAAGCAGGTAAACCAGTGGAAGCGTAAACCAGACGTGAGAATAGTAAAGATGAATGACGTAGGCAAAAGCACGACATCTGTTTCAGCTTCTTCTCATGCTCGAGGTGGGTGTGTATCGTGTGCACTGACCTCCTCCGACAAGGCTGTAGCATGAAATACAACTTGCTTTAGCCTACACAGTCAACCCATCTGTTTGTGTTAGGTTCTGTTTTCTCTAATAAAATGATTGGATATGATGTGGCTCCTTGTGACTTACTTTTATTCTTGTGGTTTTTAATAATTTTTTTAATCTTCCCCTCAAAACACTTTCAGTGTTTCAGTAGCTCTAAACGCTTGATCTTGCAGTCCAGTGTCCACTCATGGCCCAACTTTAATATGTAAGAAAAAAATTCCTGTGAAAGCAGTTCTCACTCAATTAAGCAGATAAAAAGAAAAAAGTCTGTAAGCAGGTAAAACAAAGATCAGGGCTCTGAAATAAGACCTCAGGTTGGCATAAAAGAGCAATCCTAAAGCTGTGGAGCCACAGTCTGTTTTCTTACCCTGGTAAAAATGGCTCCAGAGCTCAGATGATGATGCACAAAGGGAGATTTTGTGTACCCTGCCTCCCACAGACAGTCTGCTGGAGTCATGGCGCAGAGATTGAGGAGGCTGAATGCGGCTCCCTTGAGATATGACGTAGCGCACGAACACTACCTGCGAACCAAATCACAAAGGCTGCCTCGTTCCACAAAACAGCAGGAAGAAAAAAGTGTTGTAACCGTCACCATGGTCCATACATACATCTTCAGCTTATTTGGAACCTACTTGCATTTTACTACACTAACTGTGTGTAAAGCCAAGAGTATGAATTAAAAATCTCAGGATCGTCATACTGCTCACATTACATGAGGCGCGTGCATGCTGCATGAGCGATCATAGTTGAGGTGCTTTCTGATTCCTAAATCCTGCTTTGGCACTTTCTGGTAATGCTCCGTGTCCGTTCATCCGCCACGCACCTTTAACGGGCGATTACTGATCAATTTGTTGCCGGACCTTCATATTTTATGCACATGTTCACCTCAACACCCTTTTGCACGAGTTCTGCGGGTCATGGCCTTGACCGTCAGATTGTGCTCGGGTGGTATGGTGGCGTTGTGGTTAGCATGTCTGCCTTCCAGCAAGAAGGGCCTGGGTTCCTGAGTCCCGGGCTCGGGCGTTTCCCTGTGCTTGTGTGGGTTTCCTCCAGGTACTCCGGTTTATTGTAACAGTCCAAGGACATGTACATTAGGCTAATTGGCTGCTCCAGATTTCCTCTAGGTGGGAATGTGCGTGTGATGGTTGTGTGTGTTCGCACTGTGATGGTCTGGCGAGCTGTTCAGCGTGTCTTTAACCAGTGACAGCTGAGATAGGCTCCAGCCTCCCCACTACCCCAATACGATTAAGTGGTTTGGCAAATGAGTGAATGGGAGAGAAATTGTGGTCACTTTGTCAAAGTTTATTAAAATTGGTCTTTGCCATGTATCATAGTACCTTCATATTTGAACCACAGCTCCATCTCAACACCCTCTCGCATGAGTTCAGAGGACCATGACTGTGACCCAATTTTTTCAATGTGAAATCGAAGTCACTTTGTCAAAAGCCGTGTAATTACTGATTAGACAATTTGACACTGTGTTGGCAGGGGATATGGTTATGTTGGGTTTTGTGTTATGTTGTTTTTTTTTTTTTAATGCTAGTTTTTACATAAACATCAGAAGAAAAAAGAAATGGAAGGAAAATGTAAAGAATTAAAGAAAATGTCTGAGAAGGATAGTTTTTCTTTTTGATTGCATTTTCTATACAAATAGGCGGATGATAAAATGGATTCAGGGATATGCTGCATGTGACCGCGGGTGAATTTAATTTCCTCAGCATTGTTCTTTCTCTTTGTCATAAATGTCTTA
Source organism: Neosilurus hyrtlii (assembly GCA_028564935.1). Lineage (NCBI taxonomy): Eukaryota > Metazoa > Chordata > Actinopteri > Siluriformes > Plotosidae > Neosilurus > Neosilurus hyrtlii. Next base: position 18,078,664 of record JAOUQZ010000017.1, read on the forward strand.
TCACACAGCATATCAAACATTACTGAAGCTATCAGAGATCACGGCTAAAACATACTATTGGTGCTGAAAAGTGTCTCACTTAGGTGAAAAATTTAATTTTCAGATAGAATTATATGATAACGCTGTGTTTCTGCAGCCTAATGAACGATACACCATTACATCATCCAAGTTTGAACCAACTGTAGATAATCACTCAGTATTATTGAGATGAAGAGAAACACAATCTTTTAATTTAACGTAGTGTCCGTAACAAATTCATACAAATGAAACTCGGCTTATTCAGATGCCACACAATAACACATCATACAGAAAAAGTATAACACTGAAAAACTGCCATTTTAGTGTAACATAAAAAAAGCCATATCCGCAAAATGACTGATGAAATTTTCAGGGAAGTAAGATTGTCATCCTCCTCATAGAAAAAACTTCAGAATATATTTTTATGGCAAATTAATTCTCTGTATTAGGAGCATAACATGAAAAACATTAAAATCAGCATCAACACTGTGCTTTCCTTCACAGCGAGTAGATGGTGAGCCCTGAAATGAATCCATGATGATGACTGTAGTTCTCCGCCATAGTTCCCAGGTTTACTGTGAGAAACATGTTGGCGTGTAGGATGAGTAACATGCCATAGGGGAATGTGGTATGCTGTACGGTACTTCTGATGAATAAAAAGGATGGACGGTTTTTCATGGGAACTTGGACTGCATGGATTGTGTTCCGCAGTGTTTCAATTACACACGAGCTTCTATTGTGCCCTGACCTAAATTCCTCTCATTCACTACGCCTTTACAATGTCCAAAAAGTTTTCACTGTTCCTCTGTAGTGCTCTGCTCATGTAGTTCTTTTTATTTATTTATTTTTTTCTTCCCTTGACAGCTATTAAAACTCCAGACTACGTTGGAAAACTATCCATTAACCAAACAATTGGTTAATTTTGCATTATGTTTATGACGAGCCACATACAGCCCTGATGTTCTTACTGAGACCAGCCAAGATCAACCTGAAAGCGTGAATTCATGGCTCAGCCATGGTGCATTGAGCGATTTCTCATTGAGTCATTATTGATTCTTCACATTAGGCTGAATTGCGACTGAGCAAATAATGCTTTGCAGGTGTGTGGTGGCCAAACAGAGTGATGTAATTGTAAGAGGAGACGGGAGGATATTGGCTTCACTCTTCATTCCTCTTTACTAGAGATCTCCAAAAAGAAAGAAAGGCACGTAGACTGCAGTATGGAGCAGCGCTCTCTAGTGATTTAAGATATTTTCACTAAGCAGCCTTTTAAAAATTACGTCCTACATAACAGTGGGGCAAATAATACCCATGACTCCAGTATACTATGGATGCCACCAAATACAAAAATGTTAATCAGAATGAACAAAAATGTGGTCAAAATCAATACAAATCCATCCATCAACAGGACGCCCGTTATGTATTTGTGTTTATTTTTTAGAAAGCTTGACATAATGGCTCAGAGATCAGGACTGGGACAGTGCTCGGCATTTCTACTGCTTGTTTTTATTGGTTTCCAGGGTCATAGTGGTGTATTAAGCAATTATTGAATGAGTCAAAGTATGATTTTAGAGAGTTATTCATAAAATTCAATTTCAGTTTTATGATTCATTCAAAGTATTTCTGAGTTTCGGTTGACGGTTTCGTTACTGAGTTGAAGATGTCAGTCATGCAGTAATCATTCAACTTATCCAATAGCAGTGATGCAATAACTTGGCTTATAAAAGAATCCCAGGAATTATTTGATCACTTTCGTCCAATCAGAAACGAGAATGAATAATAATTACATTTATGGCATTTGGTGCATGCCCTTATCCAGAGGGACTTACATTTTTATCTCATTTATGCATATATGTGTATGAGGTTAGGGGCCTTGCTCAAGGACACGACAGTGGCAGCTTGGTGGTTTTGGGGCTTGAACCCCTGACCTACTGATCTGTACCCAAAAGCCTTGACAGCTAAGCCTAGTGCTAGGGTTCTTTTTAAAATCTTCTGGTTCATGCCACGCCTACTAAAGACCGATCACTGCAGACACTGGTTTCATAAGCAGGGCAAGTTAGGACTTTCTGTATCTTCAGGTACCGAACGTCTGACAAAGCGCCACTTTTACCATGGTTGTTCTCCAAGTCCCTGAACTAGAAGCAGTGTGTAAAAGTATTTGGGTGAGATGTCCCAGGGTAGTAGAACCCCTCTATGTAACACCATCACAGGCGGTGTGGTTCAATCAGTAGGTGATGTCACTCTGGTGGGACATCATGACAGAGGGACATGGTGTCTGCCCTCTCCACGTTGAAGCATGGAATAAGTCATGTTTCAATTTATTAGACCCGAGTTCCACAGAGAGCACGGAAAGAAACACAGGTCAAGACCGAGCCTTCATAGCCATGTTAAACATTTAATAGAGGAGTAATTAATACTTAAAAATTAAATCAGAACACTGTGCTACTTAAGTAGGCATTATTGTACTAGCGCATTAGTATGCACCCGAGCTAACCCAGGAAACAAGACTAATCAGTGGCCCAGTAGGTCATCCAGGGGGGAAGCTACGTGCTTTGTAGAGTTGTTGCATTGCTTTTAAAGTAAGGTGGTGATACTATGAAGGTGTTATTTGTTTTGACTGCATGTGAGCTCTGTTTTTTTGTGGTACAGTGCAAAAAACAAGAGCACTCAGTGAGCGCAAACCTCTGCTAAGCCACAAAAATTGGTATATGATTAAAAGTTGTACAAATGTATAAATGTAAAAGGTATACAACTAAAAAATTAGGTATACAACACCCCTTGTGGGATTTCCTGTCTTTGGTTGATCACCTACCCATCATAAAAAATTCTGATCGATCTCTCAAAAACTGGCTGCACAGTGGTGCAGTGGTTAACACATTCACCTCACAGCAAAAAGGTCCTGGGTTCAAGTCCCAGGCACTGTGTTTCTATGTGGAGTTTGCATTTTCTCCCTGTGCTTGCATGGGTTTCCTCCCACAGTCCAAACACATGTGCATTGGACAAATTGGCCTTAAGTGTGAATGGTTGTGTGAGTGTGTTGCCCTGCTATGGTCTGGTGAGCTGTTCAGGGTGTACCCCACCTTCACCCCGTGTCGGCTGGGATAAACATCAGCCTCTTCGCGACCCTAGTGGGATTAAGCAGCTCGACAAAGGAGTGAGCGATGAGAGAGTTTAAAATTGTTGATAGGAAGTTGCGAACAGACATTCACCAAGTTATAATGTGTCGGCCGTTTAATTATAGTGTAATTATATATTATCTTACAGTTTCACCCCAGCCACTGAAAATGTGAATGATTCATCAACAGCTGTACATTCTCCCTCTATATGTGTAGGGAAAAAACACGCTCACATCCCCTTGTCTCAGGCATCTTTCCCAGAATGCTTCACGCAGCCTGCTCATCAGCGGCTAAACCTCTAGCATTGTGCGATAAGATCTACATTGTTTCAGGCTGTTCAGCTGGATGCCCGGTATAGATAAGAGAGTTGTGATTAGTGGGACTCATGTCCTTCCTTCAGGGCACTGGAGTCATCTTCCAATCAGATGGATAGTTGGGATAAATTCTGTCTGGTTTCTAATAGCAACAGCAGCCTCACTGAGCCTCACTATGATTTATTCACACCTACACAGAGGTGTTGGACGTCTGCGGCGGTCAGTGCAACAGTTTGGTCTAAATCTGATATAAAGGATGTAGCGTAACAGTCCTCTGGCTTACACGTGTGCTGTCGATTGTGTGTTTGCAGGTAAAGTGTTAAACCCGGACCTGCGCCACTACCTCAGCCTCCAGTTCCAGAAAGGCTCCTTGGACCACAAGCTCCAGCAAGTGATACGAGACAACCTGTACCTCCGTACCATCCCCTGTGAGTACAAGTCTATATCTACACTGGCTTTCCATCTCCGGTGTCTCGTGTAATGAGTTTTCATCCTCACTTATATCTGTAACAGGAGACTCTAAATATTCCACCAGAGATTCTTAATACCAGTTTTAAAGGTTTCCCCTACCATGAAATCTAACTTAAAAACCCACTCTTATACTTGTATATTATTCTTTTCATAATTAACGTATAAACATCAACCTCCTTCAAGGTTTACTTTAGAATTATTATTATTATTATTGTTTTTAAACATTTTAATTTACATTGTATTGTTGATCTGTTTCATTTTCATTTAAAGCAGTGGCATTTTTAAAGTACACTGCCCGGCCAAAAAGGAAAAAAGTAGCACATTTGAATATTTTGTTGGACCGCCTTTACCCTTAATAACAGTGTGTAATTTCCATGGCACCATTTCAACAAACTTAAGCAACATCCCATCATTTACTTCCATCCACGGTTGGGCCCATTTATCACCAAAACTAAATGTCTTTGAGCTGCGCTATCAGTGAACTCCACTCCAAAATGTTTCTTGACCCATGCTACACCTTTCCACCAAGTTTATTAGAAATCAGTTCGGTAGTTTTTATTATGGGCGGCACAATGGCGTAGTGGTTTTCACGACTGCCTCACAGCAGGAAGGTCCTGGGTTCGAGTCTGGAGTTTGTGCGGAGCTTGCATGCTCTCCCAGTGCTTGCAAGGGTTTCCTCCGGGTACTCTGGCGCGGGGTGTCTTTGCCCAGTGTCGGCTGAAATAGACTCCACCCTGCTCATGACTCTAATAGAATCAAAGAGGTTGGTGAGTTAGTGAGTTTTTATATAACTATTGTGTAAAGTCAGAGAAACAAACAAACCAACCATGCCAGAAATATAACCCCCTTCCCAGAACTAAAAAAAAACAACCCCAGCTCCGTGTCTATTCATCTGTCATTCATGTCATTCCTAATATTCTAATTCTTGATGTTATTTATTAAAAAAACAAGTACATATTGGGTTCTCTGCTTATCATTCAAGCAGCAGATTCTTGCAGAAGATACTTCTTAGCAATACAGAAAAAACAGGCATTTTGAAAGAGAGAGAGAGAGAGAGAGAGAGAGAGAGACTACATGCTTATACTGATGGAATTTAGCCTTCTGTACATCGAGTGATGCAGCAGCGCTTTAGTCTCTCCAGGTCTGTCACCTTGTCTTGTCTACACTTAACATTCTAGCTTCAACATTTTAATGCTAATAACGCAATTTAGTCACAATAAAATCTTTTTTAAGGTGCTAACTGACCGAGCTGAGACTTTGCCATAACTAGGCTCAATTACGATGCTTTGCATTCTGTCACTTTGAATCCAGTGATGCTCTGGATTTCTCATGAAAACAGTGAAAGATGAAATCTTTGTTTTAAGGAATTAACAACGAAACCAGATTCTTATCTTTAATTTTTGCGAGTGTTTTTTTTTGCATTTTTTTTCTTCTGTTAAACACCGGCGTGTTTAATTCCTCTCATAGCAGCAATTAAACCGACTCGCTAAGCACATCAGAAATATTTCATAATAACCATACGCTTTAAAGCACCGCCCTTCTGAAGCCGTTTCACTCCCCAGCGGATGAGCGGATCATAATGCTGCAGTACATCAGCGTAAATCTTTGCAGCGTCTCTCGCATGCTGCTAGGCATCTTTAATCCGCAGCCTTGCTGCCTGTCCAAAACCAGCTCCTGGGGAAGGAGATTGATGCCATCGCCGCTATACTTCACCTCCTTTTTCACTCTCATTCACTTACTTTGTCGTTCCCTCAGTCTGACTGTCTCTCCAAGATGGACTTTGTTTCATTTTTCATTTCTGGGAACTTTTTCATTTTAGCTTTGTGCTAGGAGAAGACGAATTTCTCTCTGTTTTTTTTTTTTTTTTAAATCTAAATTTAAATCACTGATAAACGATGATGAATTAAATTTGTAAGAATCTTTTATTTGTCATGTCAACAGGGCCCGCCATCGTTTTCAGTTAATGCCATTTGGTTAACGCTCGGTTGCAGTAATTTTTATGACATTGTACTGTTTCAAATCAATGATCATTGATGAGGGTTGCAATGTGTGATCTCAACATAACACTCAAGAAGTGTCTGTCCTGATAGCCTGATCTGCAAACTACCACTTACAAGCCACCAAAAATCTATGTCTTGGTTACTGTAATGGTTTTCTTTTTCTTCTTCTTCTTTTTTTTTGACAATGTCTACCCAACAGAATCAAATGTTATTGCTCCCTGGATGGACTGTGCACACATTTCCAATGCAAGCTCACACTGCTTAGTTTTGATTCTTGCATGACTCAGCTTTTGAAGTCAGCATATCTTTCTAGTGCGACGCACAACTGCTTGACCTCGCATCATAATACTGAGATTCTATCAGTTCTTTTACAAACTGTTTCATGTGGGTCTGTTTGCAAGAATTCACCTTATTACACCAATTATGAGGTCCGTTACTGGCCTGGTATCTGCATTGTTTTAAATTTAACCAACTCTTTTTTTTTTTTATTTATATTTTGGGTAGAGTTAACAAAATGTAATTTATTCGCTGTACCGCTTAATCGTATTGGGGTCATGGGGATTACACTTAGACGACTCTGGGCAAAGGTAGGGAACACTGAACAGCTCACCAGATCATCGCAGGGTCAATACACGCAACCATTCACACTCACACCTAACTACAATTTGGAGCAGCCAGTTAGATTAAAGTGCCTTTTTTATTTTTTGGACTGTCGGAGGAAACCAGATTACCCATGGGAAACCCATGCAAGCACAGGGAGAACATACAAACTTCACACAGAAACACCATCACTGAGCCCCGTACACGAACCCAGGACCTTCTTGTGAGGCGGACATTAAAATAATGATTTATTTAAAATTTTTTAAATATTTTATTATACCTGACATATTTGTGGGCAGGTGTAAACCAATAAAACGACATTGGGCATATTTTTTGTTGAAAGCATTCATGTACAAGATGATTTATTTGTGTTTGTGGAACAGTCAGAGCCAGAATACTTGCAGCATGCTGACACTGTGATGGTATGTTAATCTCTGGGATGTTTCCTAGTGTTTTCCAGGGGCGTCATGATACGGTTCATATTTAATTAAAAATCCCTTTTATGCCACACCTGTTTTGGCTTTAAATTCTGACACTAATTGTATACAGATAATGGTATTGTTTTCCATGGCTTATATTGCTTATCAACAATAAGCAAGGCATGCTATTCAGTCCAGATATCACTATCTGCTGAATTAAGGCTCCACTAGATCTAGTCGGTGTTGTTCACTCATCATGAATTTTCCAGAACAACCTGGAGTGACCACACTAACAACCCCTCATGAGACCTTTCCTGCCCAAGGCTGATCTAGTTCACTCCCTCTCCCTCGCTCACCGCTCCATCATAACACCTTGGCAGCAGAAGTGTTACACGAAGACTATCCGCCCTGCAGACACCAGGTCAGTGAAGTTATTAAACTCCCAGAAAACGAAGCAAGAGACGAGATCAAGTGTCTGACGCTTTCCATTCGGCAAATAATCCTCGCTGCTTCAGCCGTCTTCGCTCTCCCGGAGGCATTAATATCCTTTATAGCGTGGCGATAATCTCCCTCCGTTTCATCAGCTGATAAAAAAGAAGGATGGCAGAAAATGAGGGAGTAGGGGGCTCAGTGCCCAGGTGTCTAATCTTTGGCAATTGCTTTTTCTTCAGAGGGTTTAAGGTTCTCTCTTTTAAGCTTTGCCCTGATCTGTGTAATGAGGTGTCAGCGAAACTTGGCTCAGCTTTGATGCCACAAATGAAATATTCCACTCCTTATTAGAACACTGGCTTAAGTAATAACAGCACCCCGTATACAACTGCGCTGAATAACAAGGTGTCAAAGCCGTTATCATTCAGGCCTCCCGTGCAGCATTGCACCCAACGTTTCAATTTTTCCTTTATCACATAAATGGCTCCTTTGCAGTTCTAAAGATTTTTCATTTCAGGTGTTTTGTGGATAGCCAATTTTAGATTGTAATGAAAACAACGTTTTCCTGGAGGCCATTCTTTAGTGCACATCAACAGGGATTCTTCTAATTATACCCTCGGCCCAATCCCAACATCCCCAAAGCCATTCCACTCCAGCCTGTATGCTGTACCATAGCACAGGGTGTCCTGTTTCTTTTCAGAATCAAGTGGTAATGGTCCTGTAACATAGTAAACTAACCAAGCATTTTAGTTCCTGGCTCTCTGGGAGAAGAACTTTCCCAGAATGCTTTGTATATTAAAGTAGTGTAACATGTCAGTACTGAAATGTATTTACTTATGTACCACCATTGTTGGCTACTGAAGAAGTATTGAGGGGAGTCCTGTTTCCCAGACAAAGATTTTAATGTAGCTCTGTCTTGAAGGGCTACCACCCAGTTGAGGGCACTCAAATTGGGGAAGGTCAAGGGAGAGGAAGTCCGATTGGGCCATGTAGTGCTGAATTAAGGGATCTAGGGGTAGTGGTCATTTAGCCCTCCAAATTGCCCTCCTAATGGATTCAGTTGCAGGCTTTAGTCTGAGGGATAGAAGAAAATTCCCAGAATGCTCTGTGAAATGATGCAGTGTAACATAGAACATGGCTATGGGACTGAATCTCATAAACGTAATACATCTTTGCAGATAATCACCCTGAATTTTTTACAGTCCAGTGAAATATCTATATTGGACCATTATATACCAAGCCTTTCAGAAAAATAGCTGCTTATAACAACTGTAGAACTTGGTGTAAACAAAGTTTATGAGTGATGGTACAGTTATTTATTTCCATATCCCATGTATGAAGATTGAAAATGAGACGGGAATGTTTGTTACTGGAGATTGATGTACCGGTACATGCCGTCGTAGCCGACTGATAATGTAATGAGTAGAGTCCTGTTTTCTAGGTAATGATTTCAGCCCCTTCTCCTTGTAACACTGTTTTGAAGGGCTACTACCCACTCGGGGACACTCCAAAACTAGGGGTAGACCCAATGTGGAGGAATTTGAATTGGGCCATATTGAACCAAGGGACAGCAGGTCTACTGAAATCTCCGGAGCCTTATATAAGGAGACACTGAGAGCACCAAAACAGCTGCTTACCATGTCTATAGAACTTCATGAGTGATGGTACAGTTATTTATTTCCACAATCCATGGATGAAGCACATTTTCTTTATTTTAATACAAAGACTTTTTTAAAAATTTAGAACAAGTTATTTCCCAACTCAGAATGAACAGTTTACACCAACTAGACTCTGAATTCTGTTACCGAAATTCATTTGAATGTAAGGATTCACATTTTGTCCCAACCTTACAGAGAGCCTGATATGAAGCTCCAGGCACTGATGTGAAACACCTTGGACCATGTGAAATAAATGAATGAGTCAATGAGCAGTATGAAATAAATGAACGAGTCACGCGCAGTGTAAATTGAAAATCTTTGACGCGTACGATAATTAAAGATTACGGCTCTGCTTCGTTTGATAAATGTTTTTGAAAGAATTTTACTGGACACACCTTAATGCCTTGACATTCACATTAATTAAATCCAATAATGCACTGAATGGTGTGTATACGTGTGCGTGTGTGCGTGTGTGCGTGTGTGCGTGTGTGCGTGTGTGCGTGTGTGTGTGAATTTATAGTATTGCGTCCACCATTATGATTGTTTGATTTTTCGAGCTATATGTTAAAACTGTTTGCGAATGACAGGATTACACATACAACAGAGCAATAACTTTATCAGGTTTCCTTACACAGATTATTGAACATGTATGAAGAAACGTTGGCTCTACTCAAAGTTGTTGGTCTTGGCCCATGGTCACCAACCCTGTTCCTGGAAATCTACCTCCCCGAAGATTTTATCTCCAACGCTAATATGACCATCTAATATAACTAATATAACCCCCTGACCATCTAATCAATGACTTAAGAAGTTCTTGTTCTGCTAAAAGAGGTGTGTTAGAATTCTGCTTGAAGGTAGAACCTGCAGGACGATCGATCTCCAGGAACAGGGAAGGTGAGCACTGATCTAGACTTTTGTTGAAAATTGTATATGGAACATCTCTGAATCAGTGCAAGGTTTCCCTTGTGTAAATATTACTGTAACTTTTGGACTTGAATCAACAACTTGAGTTGTGCTTGAATTGCTCTAAGTAATATTATCACTTCAGCTCATACTGCGGCTGTTTAATTATTAACAGGGAAAAACGTAAATACATACCAACTGGAATTTGACGTGTTTAAATATTAGCAAGGCTGTTAAGATAAGCATAGCATAAAAACCTGGCGAAACAGTGGAAGGATACGTTATTGCAACATCCTGATTCCATAACACTGTTTATTCAGTAGCTGTTAAGATCATAATCACAGTTCAGGTTGAATTAGTAAGTTGTGGGTATTGTTTCCTGGACCTGCAGTGCTTTGTATAGCTATTGATCACTTGGACTTCTATTTGAATGGAGTTCTATTTGATTTATATGATGTGTTTGAACGTGTGATACAAGGTCAGCAGTCTCAAGCCTGTGATTGGCTGCTATGACATCTACAAGCTTTGCAAATCTGCATCTTGATATTTTTGCATCTCTTTGAATTGAGATATTATTTTATATGTTTATAGAGGAGCTCTGCTGAACACCATACTTAAGAGCATCTCTCTACCCTTTGGTGATATCAGGTTTCCTTTAAAAAAATCTTATTTCAAGAGTAACACTTTCAGACAGTATCAAAACTTTGGGGAGGGGGCAGTCATAACGTGATGATTACATGAGAGTACGATGGCATCATCAAAACGAATTCACATTAAAACCTTGTGTCAGGAGAAGTTAATTTTTTTCGTGTCTCCGCTTTTAGCCAGTGCCGTAATATTTGTACACTTCACCCTCAATCTCCCGTACACCTATATACTGGATTTTCCGTACAAAATCCAGCCGGGTCGGTCCGGGTCAGTCATGATTTTTCAAACATCCTTCCTGACTGGCCCGTTTCCGACCGAGTGGATGGACGAAAATAAAGCCACAGAGGGGCACGAAATAATGTCCAGTGAACAGATAGTGGCATCAGTGAGTTGAGAGCTGAGTGAAAGTGAGGACAGTGATGACGAGCCGGAACCCGCATTTAAAATAAATATGATAATGTGCTGATTCGCTCCTTAAGTTTGTGGAAACACAATATTGTGTATTGTGTCGGATAAGTGTTATAAAAGTCCGGGACTGCTACTGAATAACAGTGATTGCAGGACCGATTTTGGTAAATGTCTGGGAAAGGGTAGGGACCATGAACATTAGTGATTGCCGGACTTTTAAGGTTCCTGGACAGCCTATCCCCCCTAATAATCTGGGAAATCGAGGGTGAAGTGTATTATATTTATTTTATATACCCTTTTGTACCTGCAATGGCCTGGCGAGCTGTCCGGGGTGTACTCTGCCCTCGCCCAGAGTCAGCTGAGATGGGCGCCAGCCTCCC
>JAOUQZ010000017.1:18090127-18103287 GCA_028564935.1 Neosilurus hyrtlii
CCAGAGTACCCGGAGGAAACATATACACACACATATTATATATTTATATATATATATGTGTGTTTGTGTGTGTGTATATGTAGATATATATATGTGTGTGTGTGTGTGTGTAAATCAAGTACAAATGCCTACTGTTGCTGATTGGCTGGAATAGTGTTGTGTAGCTCATTCCAAGCTACTTTGCCAAGGCTGTCTACTAACACTGGATTATTTTTACTCTTACAGAGTCACGTTTTTAACTTTTGACCTTTCTTTTTTTAAAACTGATTAAAGAAAACGAGCAGCCATCAGAAAAGCTACATTCTTTTATCTTCCCATTACATTGCAACGGCTAACAACACAGCATGACCCTTTGTTCATTGTGCATTTGTTTTTCCCGGCAGGTACCACCAGACAGCCGCGGGAGGGGGAGGTTCCTGGTGTGGACTATAACTTCATCGGTGTGGAGGAGTTTCGAGTTCTGGAGGAGAGCGGGCTGCTACTGGAGAGCGGAACCTACGATGGTGCGTAAGAGTGTGTGGGAATGCGGTGGGGCCAAAGTTCAATGATGTGGGCTTGTTATGGAGTTGCTTCTTGCTGAACATTAAGATTTGTACTGCCCTCGGTCCATCTTAAGGGTGTCTTGAGATCTCGAGCTCTGGGGTTGTTAATCCTTAAAAGTATTCTAACTTACGTTTACAGTTTTCTTCTATGTCTTTGCTAGTATTAGTTAGCATGAGTGTGATCAGACAGATTTCCCAAGTTTATACAGTATGGTATGGATTTAAATGGGTGAATTGTACTGTAATAATGTTATTTCTATATAAGGTTATAGTAAAATTATTATTTTAAGCCCTAACAGCCCGAGTCATGAGTCCCAGAGCATTAAATCGAACCTACGCTCGAAAAAACGCCAACTCATTGTTTTCACTCATCTTTCTTTTAATCGGTCACTTTTTCGTTCACTCAACTCAGCGTATCAAGGTTGATGTTAATCATTCCAGAGCTTTTTATTCTCATGGGAGCCATTTGTGTACCCGTGTCCCTTCGTCTCCGATAAGCTAGTGGTGAGTAAAACAGCGCTTTTTTGTTGAACCCCATTGTTCCCCCCCGTCTGGCGCAGGCAGGTGAGGTTAATGATCTTCCCCTGAGTTTTATTTATACAGGAAGCATAGTATAAAGTTCATAGAGAAAGGTAAATCAGGTCGACAGGGAAGTCACAGGAGCTGCTCTTGGACGCGAGCCGTCCATCTCCGTGACTTGATGCATGTTGCTTTTTAGTCTCTCGGTATTTCCAATTGAAGGATAATTTCACAGCGGCTAATTCTGGTCAATGATACCTTGTCTTTCCCTGAAGTGGGGTGTAAAAGTCAGTAAATGCAAATTAGATCGGGCTGCTTCACTGCTATATCATTTTGTCTCCTGCTTTTTCTGCTTGGACGGCTCTTTAAGCTCAAAATACTCAAGTGCTAATTTGGATGTCTGTTCAGTAATGTTTCCGGAGGATGTCTATAGTAATTATCGTTGATTCACACAGGATAAACGATGCCACCGTCTTCATGATGTACTTTACACTGCAAAAAAAAAAAAGGAAAAAAAAAAGAAAATAGCCCCTTGTAAGATGGACTTGATTTTTGTAGGTCACATTACCATGTGCAGTATCTAGACTGTTTTTTCGCACAACTGTAACCATACAAAATTGTCACAGAGCAGTTTTAGCCTTACCTCCAAACTTGGGTGGTCTTCAGAGGGCTTCTGAGAGATGTTATGAAGCGTCGCCTGAAAAATGTTGTGGCTGTAGTTTAAAATGAGTGGAATGGCACCTTATGACTTGCCAGTTTGAAGCCATTACTAAGTGCTGGACTCATCTCCACTTGCAGTTTACTTTAATGTAACACCACTACAATTTTGAGACAATGATAGACAAATAGCTATAGTTTCATGTCACACTCTATTTATTATGCAAATTAGTCTCAGTTAACCCATTCGAAACAGCGAATCAGTGATATGGACACACACCTGGAGCATTCCCCTTCAGGTAAATGATGTGAAAATATTATATAATAAATTAATAATATTATTAAAATTAGGATGCGTGTGTGCGAAATAAAGACTTTTTTTGGTAACTAATAATTTTTAATGCTAAAAGGCTAATGCTAGTCATTTTACCACTGTAATCAACAGCCTTATTTGTATTTTAAAGCAGTTCGGAGCACTAAAATTAGTTCATGAAGAGGCTGATGCTGAGATCAGTTACAAAATATTTTATTTTTGGTAACCTTTCAGCCAGGGACAAACTTCAACACCGCCATTATTTTTTAATAGGGTTTTAAGTTGACTTTAACACTTAGTAAAGGCTCCATGCTGAGCAAGTTGCTCCTAGTATACAAAAGTGCCATGAATAGGCCTTGCCATGTTTTAGATATTTAAATCTGTATTATGATACTTGAAAAAAGATACAAAATAGAATAATTAATGATTTTATTGTGATTATAATAATAATTATTATATTATTATTATTATTATTATTATTTTATAAATAATAGTCTTCATTGACTGAGTAAGGACCATTTTTCATCTTTACTTCAGTCTGGGGTTTGCGGTTGCTCAGTATTACATCAGAGTTTGTGGGCAGGAGCTCATATGGATGGATGTCTTCAATTCTTCTCTAACCCAAGTCTCCATTTCCTCGGTGACGAAAGCCTGTGCTGTGGGAATGTTCAAAACCGCTGGGTTATTTGTGCAGGAGAAGGAGAGAGACACAAAAGATGAAAAATCTTGCTTGCTCTCTCTCTCTCTCTCTCTCTCCCCCCCTTGCTCTTTTTTTGACTTTTTCAATCTGTCTCTCTCTCCCTGTCTTTCTCTTTCACTCTTCCTCTCTGTCTTTCTCACTTTCTCTCTTTTGCACCCTCTTATTATCTCTTTCTTTCAGTCTCTCTCTCTGTCTCTCTCTCTCTCTCTCTCTCTTTCAATAGGGTTGTAAGACGCGTTAGAATGTGCGTGTTTGACAGGAAGAAGGAATGGAAAGAGCGTTTGACCTTCTTTGCTTTGACTTTTATGCGAGTACTAACTCATTACATCGACCGTGTATTTGGATGGAATATCAAAACACTATGCTCCGTGCCAAAGCAGCTATTTAATCTGTGCTGCACCGTCGAACTCTAGTATCATGTACCTCGGCTCTATGCTCTGCATGAGAATAAGTGTCAAAGCATAGCAGTGAAAGGAAGTAAGAAGTAGTAATGTAATGCTTATACCTGTTCACACCCATCAGTCAAACTGCTGAGTCTCAATCATAGTGAAATGAAAGCGCGTATTTGGTTCGGTTTCTAATGAACATGGCGACGGACAAAGGCAAACCGATGTGTGCGCAGATATCATTAAATCCTGACGCATGTCAGAAATACAAAGCGGGCAAGCAATCACTCAATAATTCAATATATAACTGGTTTGTTTGTTATTGTTATTTTTTGTTTGTTGGTTGGTTCAACTATTCTGAGTGTTTTTGCAGCACTACAGCCCCATTTCAGCTAAAGTGTATTTAAAATTATAATAAAAATAAATGCTTCAACTAAAAATACACAACACTTTGTGGAGCTCAGTCTATTTGCTTTTAAATTGAATAGCCGCCGAGTCGACTAACCACCGAACAGATTCGCCATTGAACAGATTGCCCTTGAGCTGCATTGCTGTTAAACAGATTTGGCATTGACTCACATAGCCACTGAGTTGCACCGCTTAGCTGAATTGCCGTTGAGCAGATTCGCCATTGAGCTGATTCATCATTGAGTCGAATCGGCGTTAAGTCACGTTGCCATTGAGTTTAATCGCCCTTGTCTCAATTCGCTGGCGAATCGATTCGATATTGAGTCTTTTTCGCTTCTTTTTCTGTAACCAAACACCACTGTGCATGGTGGTCTCAGACTGTTTATTTTATTCTACACCTGACTGCGATTACTACGTCCCAACCTGCCTAAAAGAAGCACGGACACAAAGTTTTGATTCAGATTCTTGCCCTGTATCAGTGAAAGTAGCTTAGAATGGCGACTTTTAGTCATTGAATAAGATTATTTCAGGGTGCCCTTTCTGTGTCCTCATAAGCTGCTATAATAGGGTGGTTTTCCTCAGTAGGAACACTTTCACATTATTCTGTCTCTCAGCGAGAGGAAAGGTTGCGCCTGACTCATACCAATAGAGCACTGTGACCCTCGAGAATCTCTATTCAAATTCTAGCGTACTCCGTGTTTATTCGCCGGCTGCTCTGTTTACCATGTAAAGTAGCTCGCGCGTGTGCTCTCGTGTGTGTTCGGGAACGAGAGAAAATCTGCACGTGGTTCGGATTCAGTGAATTTCTGCCAGAATTAGTCAGAGTTCCTGTTTAAGGTCTGAATTATTTATAGTTCATTGGTGATATAAATCCGTCATGTGCAAGGCTGAAGGAGAAACAAAAGCAAACCAGATTTTTTTTTGAAGCAAATGTTCTGTTTGTACTGAGGCGTTGATTAGGGGTCACAGTGTATTCATTCCTGCGTCGTGCTTCCTGACGCTCGGTTTGTTTTTATACTGAGTGCACCACACTGAGATAATATTATACCACTGTATGATTATACAGACTATATGATTGGATACCCTGCAGGTTATAGCATGTAGGTGTAACTGTATGAAACACATGAAGGTGTAACAACCACCCCTCAGACCTTTTTTTCTGATCTTTGTCCCAATATAGATATTGTAAATAATACTTTGTTTACTATAAAATTTGTTTACTGCTAGAACACCAACTGGTTTTCTATTTTCTTGACTCTGTCAGTTATATAGACACAACTAGATCTGCAACAACTCTTACTCAATTATTCATTCATTCATTTTCTAAGGTGCTTAACCCTAATTACAATCGCAGGGAGGCTGGTGCCCATCTCAGCCGACTCTGGGAGAAGATGGGGTACACCAGAGGGCCAACACCCACACACAACTATTCACACTCACACCTAGGGGCAATTTGGAACAGTCAATTATCCCAGTGTGCATGTCTTTGGACTGTGGGAGGCAACCCTGGAAACTCCACACAGAAACGGGCCCAGAACTTGAACTCTGGGATTTGTGGTATTCCTACAATATGTTACCTCCGTGGTAAGATTTCACACACAGAAAAACGAAAAATTAAAAAATTAAGAAGATTTCAGGATTTTTAAAGGAAAATACTTTTTAAACCCAGCCGTACTAACGAGTGGTTCATTGATATCACCACTTTAACCAGTCCGGCCTCTGCCTTCTCTCGTGTGGAAATTTCCACCTGTAGAGCTCCATTGTTCTTCATCACTGGATGTTTTTTGTATTTTTCACCATTCTGTGTAAACGAAATTCCACAGTAACCTCATGCCACATTCAAACTAGCTCACACTGGTTTTTCTCCCCGCATTTATCCATTAACCGGAGCTCTTGACGTGTATCTGCATGATTGTATGCATGACTGCGGCGCCATTAATTAATATTAAAGTTACCACCGTCCAGTTTAACCTTCATCCTAAAGGTGCTGGGAGTTAATCCAGAAGATTCACTGATTCATTAACAGCTAAAGCTTTGGAGTTGATTCAAAGGGATTCTCATCACGCAGAAAACCCAACAAGAGAAATGCATTTTTCGTTTGTTTGTTGCTGAGGTGATTATTGAATGATTGCTGTTAAAAGGTCTGTCTGTTTCTGTAAATTTATGGGTAATTAAAAACAATTGCAATCATTTCCCAGCCTTCTGATTTCCTGCAGACTTCCTGCTGATCACTGGCATTACAGAGCTTCCATGTTCCCGCCCTTCTTCCCTCCTCCTGCACATCTCCCTCTATCCCCTCCTGTCTCTATTCTGTTCTCCAAACCACCACCTCCTCTCCTTTGCTCCAATTGCGCACATGCTCTCTCATAAATGAATAATGGCATGTTTATGAGCGATTCATCACGCCGTAGCCTGACTCGTGTCTGTGAGGCGTGCGATACAGCTAGGCTGATAGCACACGTCTCTATGATGAAGATGTGACCGGTTAAAGCCGTGTGCTTCCTCACACCTCTCCGTTCAGGTGTGATAGATTGACACGAACAAGGCTACGACAGATGAGAAAGATGGTTTGGATGTTCCAGGGGAAATGGAGTTGGCTTGGAAGTTGGGACTGGAAGAAAGATAGTCTGGATGGTGTTAATACATCATGTTGTGTAGCCACTCTCAAGAGGTTTGCTTGATTTGCTCATACTGTCACATTAGTTCACTTTTTAAGGTTTACTTTTCTCTTCTTCGTAAACTTTTTTTTTTGGCCGCTACTGAAGTCCAGAAGCGTGTCGTTTTTTAATTTTTAAAATAAAGTGCTGATACAGCACCTTGTGCATGAAGCTGTAATTAATTAAGATGAATGGTGTTGTATATTTAAATAAAATAAACTATAAAAATCTCGTTTTAGTTTTCATTTAATTTTGTTTCACAGAGAGTATAAAAAAATACCTTTTGTTATGCATTTCCTGGCCTGTGATGTCACTCAGCCCTCCCACCATGTCCAAATCTCATCAAAGTGGTCTCAGTCGTTTGTGCTACGGTGTGCAGGTTTGTGCTGTTGAAAGTTATTTTCATTTTTAGTTCTTACTGTGACACCCACTTTTA
Source organism: Neosilurus hyrtlii (assembly GCA_028564935.1). Taxonomy (NCBI): domain Eukaryota; kingdom Metazoa; phylum Chordata; class Actinopteri; order Siluriformes; family Plotosidae; genus Neosilurus; species Neosilurus hyrtlii. The sequence continues at coordinate 18,096,746 of JAOUQZ010000017.1, forward strand.
TCCATGTTAAAAAATACAGATCCTGTGTTTAATATTGTAAAGACATGGGTGAATGAAGTACTGAACAACACAATAAACTTGAGTTATATGAAATGGCCTGACAGGAATCCTTGTTTCTGTGGGGACAGATATTAGGTGATGAACACACACATACACGAGGAAAAGCTATAGTAGCCGTCTGTGCTTTCCTCTGAGTGGTGATTTTCTTGAAAAAGGAAGAAGAGGAAATGATTTGCGTTTTACAACTACATTCATGTGAAAGTCGTAAGACACATTTATTTGATGAAATGCAAGCCATGACCAGCAATGTTTCATGTACAACAGTGTCTTAAATTGCCTCTCACACATTGACAATGAATGATTTAGTTAAAATCAATACATGTCATAAACAAGCAAGCTGCTAGCAATTAGCAACCTGTCTGCTCATCGTGGGAAAATATCTAATAGCAGGCGACAGGCTACCGACACCAACTGCGCTTCACAGTAGAAAAAATTAAGAGTCGCATGATGGTTCTACGTACGCCTAACCGAACGGTTCTGCATACGCCTGTCAAACGATTCCTTATAATAAAGCACAGTTAAACAATTAAACGGCACAAAGCAGCAGGCACAAAAAGACACTATTTTCTTTGATAAGATGTGAACATGAAGGAGGGGTTGGAGGGTGGTGACTTCACGCGTGTAGAATAATATTTTTATAGGCTACTTAAAAACACTAGCACAGTAATTTCTTTCACACAAACGATTGAGACCATTTTGGTGAGATTTGAATGTGGTGGGGGGCTGAGTGACATCACAGGCCAGAAAATGCATTTTATAATTACTTGAACACCTTAATAGCACCAAGGAAAATTTTACGGTACAAACCAGCACAAACAAATGGCAGTGCTATTTTGAAACTGTGAGAAACTGGGGGGCCAACTTCACAGAGCTAGCTATTAGCCTGCTCAAAGTGAATGCAAGATGAATTTCAAAAGATGCCCTCTCATATTGCCAAAAACTCACCATGTAAAAACTTGATTGTAAGGTTTTAGAACACTGTCGATCTCACAGCCCTTGTGTCACAGATATTGTGTCACCACTGGCACTGTGAGATCTGCTAACGCTAGATTTCTGGCTCTGGTACATCAGCACCTGCGGAAGGGTGTCATCGCAGGGGTTGCCGCGATGGTTTAATTTCTTCAGCAGAAGAGCAGTGAATATGCTAATCACTGTAATTTTGTTGTTGATATTTTGGTGTGAGATATTTTCAGTAATGATGGTGCAATTTGAAAAGTTTTGACCTGTGCTATGGTTTAAATCCAGTTTAATGTAATGGTTGTCTAAAAATAGTGATGAAGTACTTACTCTCTCATTCTCCTATTTGCTGAACCACTTAATCCTGTTAGGGGTGGGGTGGGGTAGTGTTGGGTGGCTACTAGGGGGCTGTCCCTATCTCAGCCAATACTCTGCGAAGTCGGGGTGCACCTTGAACAGCTTGCCAGACCACCACAGGCCTAAGGATAAAGTAACAGACATAAATCAGCTTTGTGGATTTGTATGAACAAAGTCGGTACTAGATTTCATGCATCCATCATATTAATGTGAACAATAAATTACTTTATATTTAAAAAAATAAACAAATAACGTGGAACACTCTGCAGCTAATTCACTCATTCAATCACAGACTAAATCTGTAGTGAGCTCCCCAACTAGAGTCTGTGCAGGCAGTAATTAATAGATCCAAACAGACAAATCCCATTTTGATGTCATCTCCTATTATTATTACCATCGCAGTATTAAATAAATCACAAAAGCAATAAAGGAGAGGATTAATACAAATTTGGAGTGTGAATATTAAAGCTTGTTTGGGTTGATGATGACTAAAATCACTATTAATGTTCAGGTCTAACATTAAGACGAGGTGGAACTAGTAAGAGGTGACATGACAGTGTAATGATGCAACGATACGACGTAATTCATGTTTTAACGGGCCTTTCAAGTCACTAAGGCAACTCCGAAAATGCTTCCCAGTCCTATGAAGACTTAAAAATCAGAGAAAAAAAAATCTCAAAAAAGATGATCCCCATCTCACTTTTGTACTCTCAAATGCTGTGTCTTGTGTGATAACGTTACCATGTAATTTAATTTCAGTCCACGTCGCGTTCCGGAGACACATCCGAGCAGCGGTTAGGAAATGCAGCAGTGCGCCAGCCAGTTTCATGTCAAGAGCGAAGGAGAGCGAAATCACTCTATATTCACCTTCTCTGAAGACATGTTTGCACTCCCTGAAGCTTTGTGACAATTTATCCAGAAAGCTTTTTTGCAGGTTTAACTGTTTCCCCAAGCAGAGTGGACTGTAGGGGGCCTCCCACATGCTGCTGTAAATACAGACGATAATAAAGTGTAGAGCGCCGGCTTTAGTGCCAAACAAGCAGTAGTGATAGATGTCAAACTCACAAAAGCACTCACACGTTCAGCAGTTTCAGATAGGGCTGTACTGAAATTTTGGCCACGGAAATGTTTTGGCTGTGGGGGGCTTTTATAATGAAAAATTAGATTTTTATGATAAAACTTTTGAAATAGTTTAAAAAAGTTTGGTGATTATAAGTCACGTTATTAGATTTCTTGAATTTCGCTCAGTCTTCTTTTGCTTATCGTTGAGCTATTAATTCGGAAATTGACTCCAAACTCATGAGGTGCTGTGAATTAATTTCAGAATTAGACTTCAGTTAGTGGCGAGTCGTCTGTGTCTCAGCCGATTAAAACTCATCGTTCATGAGCCTCACACTTTGTTCTTCCTTTTCAGGTAATTATTACGGCACCCCCAAACCTCCGGCCGAGCCTAACCCCGTGCAGCCCGACGTGGTGGACCAAGTGCTGTTCGACGAAGAGTTTGAAACCGAAGTGCAGCGCAAACGGACCACCTCGGTCAGCAAGATGGAGAGGAAGGACAGCGCAGCGCCTGAGGAAGAAGAAGAGGAGGAGAGGCCCGCCCTCGTGAACGGAATTACGGGTAAGATCATGTCAGGTATTGGATTTCAGCTGTTGGTTGGCGGAGGTGAAGCCTTATGTGGCTTAATTGTGTTGTAGCTTGTTTGCCTCATGGTTTGACGTTGTGTGTGTTCTGTGGTCTGAGATACTTTTCTTCTCACCACAGTTGTAAAGACTGGTGATTTGGGTGGTTGTCAGCTTGAACCACCCTGTCTTTTGATCTGTGTAATAACCAAGGTGTTTTTTTGTTGTTGTTTTAAACAGCGCAGCTGTTGCATGTCTGATACCGACATCCATGCCATTTTCAGAGTAGCTGAGATCACATGATGGTCACATGACATTGTGATGTTTAATGGAAGTGCTTGATGTGGATCTGCTTGACAGTGTGCATATTGTGCTTCTGCTTCATGATTGGCTGACCAGATAATTAGCTCCTCCAAGGAGGTTATGGCTTATGTTTTTGTTTCTGTGTTTGTTTGTGTAAGTAGATTACCCAAAAGTTATGTGTTTATTTCATGAAATTTCTACCTGAGGTGAGACTCTGGACAGGGAAGACTATTAGATTTTGAACATGAAAGATCTGAATCAAATACGGTACGTTTTTAAATGATCCTTTCACATTGTGAGGTTTTTGGAAGTGTGATATTACAGCAGTGCTGTACATTTGTGTTATTTGCAAAAAAAATTCTTTGTGGATTTTCATGAAATTTCGACCAGAGGTGGGGCTTTGGACAAGGAAGTCTCCACTAGATTTTTGGAGATGTTCAGGATCAAATTCTAGATCTGGGAATTTTTTTAAAGGATTTTTTAACATTATATGGTGATTTTTTTTGGGGGGGTTTGGTGGACTTGGAGGAGGTTTGTGCTCTCTGAGTGCTCTTCTTTCTAATCAAGTAGCTCTGGGTGAATATAGAGCTCTTAGAACATGTTCTGTAATAGGGTCAGCTGAGCTACATCATTTTCTTTAAGATAACAAAAAATTCACTTGTTTGAAAACTTATCTCTAATATGCCTGTCCACTCCGAGTCTCTGAAGAAATGCACACTTATCTATTTTTAAAGGACAACTCGAAATAACACCATTTATCTTGTGAGGTAAATATTTAAAGAGATGCCATTTGAAAGCAGATTGTTTACCTCGTGATGTTGTCTGATGGATATTATGCACCTGATCTCGAAGCTTGTGTGGATTGAGTGCATCAGGCTGCCAGGCTGATTATTTACCCTGCCAGGCTTGAATCTTGAGCAGGCTTCCAGTAGAGCTTAAGATTTTTTTTTTTTTTTGCTGTGTCATGCCGGACGAAAGGAAGATTAAGGGATGAACATTAAAAGCGAAGGGCGCTGTTTACTTTCATTTAGATCAGAGGGTGGAATGAGAAATGAGTACAATTTAAATGGGGTGACAGGGTGCCGTGAACTGTGGAGTGGAGTACAGACTCTTGTAGGAATATTCTTGTGTCAGATGAGGACAATCTTAAACATGACGCTCCAATAGGAGCCTTTAAGACTTGGTGTGTCTGTCGTCTGTCTGTTCGTCCTTCTAGGACCAGAACTCAGAAACTGTTTAAGATTTCTTGATCAAACTTGCCAGGCACTGTCATTGTGTCTTGTCATATTTTGGGATTTATATTATCATTTTTATTATTATAAATGTATTATTATCAGATTTATTATCATGCCAGGCACCTTCCTAAGATGACCCTGCGGCACTAACCATGTTGGTGGGCTGACCTTGTTTTAAAAATGTACACCATTTTATCATCTCGGAATCAGTAACATGTAGGCATGGGTGAAATCCTCCGTAGTTGTTGTGATCTCTTTTACAGTTCTCCAAAAGGTTGTTGGATCCAGAGTCTATCTTGGGAACACTGGGCTTGAGGTGGGAATGCATCCTGAATGGAATGCCAGTCCATTTACACATTTGAGCCCTTCACACCTCAAGGCAATTTTGTTCCACCTACCAGCCTATAACCCAAAAGAGAGCTACAGGAAGTAGCGCCACACAGAACGCCCAGTAACACAGACAGTAACCCAAGTTCAGGATCAAACTGAGGAACCACTATTTGCCGTGCAGCTATGTTTGGCCGCAGGTAGGGTCCTGGGCTCATGATATAGAGGTTGTGAATTTGAATCCCATTTAGACTCCCACCGTGCTAAGACCCCTCGTCAAGGTCTTAACCACAAGTGTGCCTCTGTCACCCAGCAGTATTAATGGGTACCAGGAAGCCTCGGGTGTAAAAAGCCTTTTTACCTTATCCAGCCTTCAACCCAGAGGAAAGCCACAGGAAGAAGATCCTCACAGACAGTAACCCAACCGCAGGGTCAAACTAAGGACCTGCTGCACAGCCGTGTTTTTTTTTTAAATTATTATTATTTTACGTCAGGATGCATGAAAAATGAAGACATGGCAACTGCAGATATAACCTACAGGCCGAATCGTTCCTAATTACTCTAATGATACAACATTAAAATCACATTAGCTTCATGCCCACGATATTATTATGAAAACATGTCTCTTGTCAGCCTCGGTACTGATTGAGCAGGTAAATCATTTGGGCTTGGTGGAGTGAAGGTAGAAATCAAAGCACCGTAGGACATGCACATCACCTCCGGTCACATCTCAGCTTAGCAACACCTTCTGGTATTGCAGGAAATGGGGTTGGATGATCAATGCTGCATTGAGTAGAGGTCTTTGTTGAATTTCTCCTTTACTATTTGAGGCTGCACATTGCTACTGAAGTCTTCAGCCAGGTGTACAAGAAGAGGAGGCTTTGGCACGGACGGCATGTTCTGGAACTCCTTTGTGGTGCGGTCTTTGCTGCGATGCCTGTATGTGTGCACATGTAGCAGAACAAACTTCTTCTAGCTGTCTGAACAAATGAGTCACTGGCTGTCAAAAAAAAAATAACCCTACCTTTTTACTAAGAAATTAAATCAGCAGTACTAAAAAAAAAAAATCCCTGAACTTGCATCTCTGGCTGAAGATGCAACCAGGTTACCACGGAAACAGCCCTGGTGATGTTGATTATAACTCATTATCTGCTGCGTCTTTTTTAAATTTCATGCATCTCGAGACACTAGATTTCCCGTCTGAGAAAATAATTGCACTTTTAGACATGTTGGATGGTGTTATACTAGATTATAATTACAATTTTTATTACCTACTGTGGATGGGATTGTTCTAGAACCACAGCTCAGGGCGTTAGATTGTTCTTTCAGATGTGTGTTATTGATTGAGACTACAAAGGACTTCTGTACCTGCCTCTCAACACCTGTGGCAAGAGCTATAAGTCTGCTCGTAAAGTAAATCTTATAACGTTTGTGCGGTTCATTTTGTAAAAACTCCCGGGCTACAATGGCTGCGTGGGCGTCAGATCTAAAGTTTATTACACCGTACCTATAGAAGAACTTTGTATCCAGACCTGTCTATAGTGCGCCGGCGCCGGGTGGCACTGCAGTAGGTGTATCTGTCGCTATCTTGTTATGTAACAGTGTGTATTGTGTGTGTGTGTGTGTGTGTGTGTGTGTGTGTGTGTGTGTGTGTGTGTGTGTGTGTGTGTGTGTGTGGGG
>JAOUQZ010000017.1:18116618-18143856 GCA_028564935.1 Neosilurus hyrtlii
TATATATATATATATATATATATATATATATATATATATATATATATATATATATATATATATATATATAAAATGTAATATAAGTGAGATATAATGCAAATGTACAGGCAATATAATGAAATGTAATGTAATGCAGTGGCGATTTTTCAAGTAATTGTCTGTCTGAAAAGTGTGTGTGCAAAGTGACAAGTGTCTGTAAAGTGACAAGTGTCTGTGTGCAGCAGTCAGCTGAGGTGGATGTTTCTGTGTGGGGGGAGAGTCTACAGTGTCCAGCTACCAGTGTTCTGGTTCAGGGCCTGAACAGCCTGCGGGAAGAAGCTCCTCCTCATTCACTCACTGTTTGCTTTCAAGGAACGGAAACGTTTCCCTGTCCAACAGAGTGAAGAGTCCATTGTTGGGATGGCTGAGGTCCTTCACTATCTTCCTGGCCTTGGTCCAGCACCGCTTGCTGTATATAGTATTCAGGTCAGGAAGCTCGATACGGATGGTATGCTCTGCTGACCGCACCACCCTCTGGAGAGCTCGCCTGTCCTGTTTGGTGCTGTTCCCACCCAGGCCGTGATACTTCCCATCAGGATGCTCTCAATGGTGCAGGTGTAGAAAGTCTTTAGCACCCTTGAGGGCAGTTTAAAGTCCTTCAGGCATCTGAGATGAAAGAGACGCTGCCGTGCCTTCTTCACCAGGGTGTTAACATGACAGGTCCTGCGTGATATAAACACCTAGGTACCGGAAACTGTCCACTTTCTCCACTGGGGTCCTGTTGATGATCAGGGGCTGGTAATTCCTCTCCTGTCACATTTCTATGTTGTACATTCCAGTCGTGCAATGATCATTCAACCTATAAAATGGCAATAGTGCAATAATTCACTCATCTTGTAGCAATGATGCAATACTAAGAATTATCCGATGGCTTTCCACCAACCAGAAATGAGAAAATGTCTTGTATGAATAATAATGTATTTTATTTCACAGATAGTAATAGTGTAATAGTACAAAATTTTCTGTAAGAGCACATCTTGTCTTGTACAGTATTATACGGGATTCCTTGCATATGTTTCTCTGATAGAAAAAGATTTCCATGTAAGCACGACCATCAAATTATTTTGGCATCAAATTAGCCTGCTTCACAAAAACCACCGTCTCATTAGATGATGAGCATTTACAGCATTTGGCAGGACACCCCTCCTTATTTATCAATAACCAAGAATGTAGCTGGGAAACATCCACACCCACTCGGTGCAGAATTTCCACACTGGGTACAGGAAAAACTTGCCCTAGCAAAGTGTGTATTTGTGTATTCCAGCCCCTATGGCTGTTTATATTTGACACAGCATTTGTCACCATCTAACAATGACTCCTGAGGGCAGGTGTGGTTGTCTATAGGTCTATGTCTTCTACCTAAACCTTTTTTTATTTGTTTTAATTATTAATATTCTTTAGTGTCACTGAAAAACATGTTGATTCTTAAAATATAGATCTGTTCTGGTGTTGTTATTCGGTAGTGGCTGTCCAGCTCATGGAGCGGGTGTTAATATTCATAAAGCAGACCTCAAGTGTACAGTCCTATTCATTAGGCTGCTAATAGCCTTTTTTAGTAAAGAGAGAAGTGTTTTGCACATGAATACAAGCCGACGTCTTTGAAATCACTCTTTTGTAGCATGTTGCAGACCACAACAGAGAAACGATGATTCGATTATTTTAATGTCATGAAAATATGTGCGGCATCAGTCACGTGTAGTTCGCCCTGTATTCTTACTGCAGTCCTGGGAGAAAGGAAGTGAGGAGGTTGGTGAAAAGGAGCTTTATCTAGACGTTATGTAGAGATTTTGCATTTGAGTGAAGTAGTGTTTTTGCCTCATCGCAGCAGGAATGAAACAGTAGTTTCTACAGGCTTTTTTTCTCTTGTCATGATGAGTTAGTGTTTGAATTACGGCTCTTTTCACCAATTCAGATTTGGCTCTCCCTTAAGAGCCGACCCTTTTCAGTTCCATAAATGACTTGTTTGCAACATACGCTTGGAGAAAAGCACTGTACGCCCTCTTTTGAATTCAAGAAATAGTGTATCTTTCAATTTAAAGTACATTCATTTATTAATTTGCCAAACTGCACAATCCTACTAGGGTCACATGGAGGCTAGAACCTATCTGAACAGCTTGCCAGTCCATCTCAAGGCCAACGCACATACAACTCACACGGAGGGGCAATTTGGATCAGCCGATTAGCCTAGTGTGCATGTCTTTAAACTGTGAGATGAAACCCATGTAAGATTTATCATGCTAAGTGTAATAAAAGGTTCTCAATTCTCTCTCTCAGGTGACGTCATCGTAGACATCAACGGCACATGTGTGCTAGGTAAAACCCATGCTGACGTGGTGCAGATGTTCCAGTCAGTCGCCGTCAACCAGTACGTGGACATGGTGCTTTGTCGAGGCTACCCCCTTCCAGAGGACACGGCAAACGAGACTGCAGGAGAAGGCGCCGCCGCACCTCCAGCTGATCGGCAGCCACTCATACCAGACGGGCGTCAGGAAGACACCCCAGAGCTGACGCTGCTGCAGCCGGAGCTGGTGAGCATGACTTTGGCGAAGGGGCCGAGCGGATTTGGGTTTGCCATCGCCGACAGCCCGCTGGGCCAGAAGGTGAAGATGATCCTGGACGCTCAGTGGTGCCGCGGCCTGCTAAAAGGCGACGTGATTAAAGAGATCAACCGGAAGAACGTGCAAACGCTGAGCCACTCACAGGTAGTGGACATCCTGAAAGAGCTGCCGATCGGCTCCGAAGTCAACATGCTCGTCCTTAGAGGAGGTAAGAGCCGGGAACGTGTCTACAGTAAGCATGCTGCTATATCAGTGATGCATTTCAGTGCACAGTGTACATCAAAATAAAATAAAAAACAATTAGGGGTCTAATTTTGTATGCTGCACGTACCTTTGTGTTCTCAATGCTGATTGGTCAGAAGGGGTTGATTAATTTGACTGTAATGACAGTTGATGCACTCGGGCTAACACATGATTGCTTCCATAGTAACAACTCATTCAGAGGCACTATAGTTGAAGCCTAAGAGTAAACCGATTAAATTAAATTAAATCCTAGCCCAAATGCTGTACCTCTATATGTTCATACTATTGCAATAAATAATACCCAACATGACATGTTGCTAACGGGGTGTAATAACAGTAACACTGCTTCATAGTCACTGTAGTTGATTGTTTTCCAACAAGAGCACAAGCTCACAGGTTTTATTCCTTACGTAGTATCTGTAAGAGTCTTCTACCCATTTTTATGCAAAAGAACTGGTTCAAATTTGGACCATAAATAAAAAGGCCAGCAGTTCATAATAAACTAGAGGGTCTCTCCAAGAGTGCAAGATGCCTCCACCATGGATCATCTAGCCGATAGGCCCTTCGTATGTAGTTACTGGCTTTATTTACACATGTGCTCATCTTAGCATTTTCTATAGAACGTGGATGTGAGCAGAATTACTGAAAAACAAGATGGCTGGGGTTTGGCCTTTCAAGGTCACTCAAGGTCAAAGATAAATGCCTCATGTGAAAGTCCATATATGGTTTCCCATTAGTGCTCCATAGTAAGGGCATTTCTATCCGCACTCATTTCAAAGTTACCTTCAAAAATTTGGGACCTTGCTCTGACCTTAACCTTTATCCCAGACAATCACAAATCAAATTCTGTCTGGGCCACAGATAAGAAAGTTTCCCTAGTGAAAAACATGGTGAAAATCCATGGACAGGTGTGGTCAGGATTTTGTTCGCAGTCAAACTGAGAAACAGACAAACAAACTATAACGCTTACAGTGATTCCAACAAAAGTTTTGTTGAATTGCGTTGATGACAGCGTTGTGGTCTGGTACACGTTTGGCTGATACGTGTTTGACTACTGTAGAGCAAACCACTCCGACTCGTTACAAGTCCGTGCTTCACATTTCCAGAATGTTTTCTCGAGAGCGTGATAGGCTGTTAAGTAGCTAGCGAGAGAGAACAAGAAGATGATCTGTTTGTGCTTGAGCAAGAAAAAGTGCTGATTGCAACACATACAAAGAGCTGAGAAGTAACACGAGAGGTGGGAGGGACAGATGTGTAGAGTGTGTGTCTGAGACGGAGGAGTGTACAAGCATTAAGCGAGAGGAACACCGCGTTCCTGTTAGAACGCTGGTTTTCAAACTCTGCTCTGCATCGTAACATCATTTATTGCCTGTAGGAGCAGAACTGCAGCACTCCAGACCTCTTTAAAGTTGGTTACCAGGGCGATAGCGTAATTATTTTAATGGCAATAGTAATAGCGACATGGATGATAAACACCCCAAGTTGCATCCAGTCCATCATAGTGTTTAATTATGCCCAAAATAGGTGCAGCAGGTTTAATGGTCGGTCTTAGAGGAGCACTTTGTAATTTTTATCGCTCGCCAGTGCCTGTGAGGAGAATTTTAATTATATGAAAAGGTTGACACGGCTTCCCATTACCCCCTAATCAACCCCATCGGCTTGCTGTACGCCTTAGGAGTTAACTTGCACCTGAAATTTATAATATATTGTGAATACCACTTGTCTCTTATGTGCTGTATTTTTTTAATGATAATGATGTATCATTAAAAAAAAATTCATTTTTTTATGAAAAGATATTGTGCAGCATTAGTAATTATGTATTACAAATTTTAAGGGAAATTTTTTTCCACTGAGGAAAAAAAGATTCTGATCAGAGTTGTTTTCTATTTTTAAAAATAGTATATAGCATGGGATGGTACGGTGGTGTAGTGGTTAGCACGTCTGCCTCACAGCAAGAAGATTCTGGGTTCGAGCTCTGTGCCCAGCGAGGGCGTTTCTGTGTGGAGTTTGCATGTTCTCCCTGTGCTTGGCTGGGTTTCCTCTGGGTACATCGGTTTCCTGCCACAGCCCAAAGACATGTGCATTAGGTGTGAGTGTAAATGGTTAAGAGTGTGTGTGTGTGTGTGTTGGCCTTGTGATGGACTGGCAAACTATTCAGGGTGTACCTCGCCTTTGTCCGGTGTCGGCTGGGATGGGAATTTAAGTTACTGTTACCAATCCAAAGTAAATTAGTTCTCCGCTCTACAAAACATCATCACAATGTTTATGGGGATTGCTGGGCTTGGTGGGGGTTTGCGCTCTATGAGTGCCCTTGATTAAATGTAACAAAACATTTTGAATGATTTTTATAGTCACCTATATCACTCATTCCCTCACCAGCCCCTCCTTTTTCCTTCTTTCCTGACGCTTATAAAAAAGAGCCTCATTCCATAAACATTTTTTATAAAAAAAAAAATAAACACCTTCTGACCAATCAGAATAGAGAACAATTATTATATTATATTTATTTGTTAATTCTTACAAGAAGTGTTATTTTCAGCATACAGTGTAATCTGAATTGAATAAAATAGTTTGCGCGCACATTGATTAGTGGTTAATAAGCAAAAAAGATCCAGACGGCATAAATAAACACAAACAGGTAAAATTAATTCATTCATCATCATTACACAAACATTTATTATTATATTATAGTCACCTGTCACTGCTCATTGCTATACAAAAAAAACATGATCTGTGGCACGTGAGACAGAGAGTGAATGTTCATGTAAGCATTGTTAATTGTTAAAGCGTTCGGCTGGGTCACCTGACCCTCTAATGACCCCAGTGTTTTCATATTGAATTATTCAACCACAAAAAAAAATGTCTACCTACTTTGTGTAACCTGAGCAGAGTCTCTCTCTCTCGCTCTCGCTCAGGTGCACAAACACACACACACACACTTCTCAGAGCTGGTAAATATTATTCCTCTTCAACATTCTGTATGTTCCAAAATCAGTGTGGAGTATACTGCCACCTAGCGGTCTGTCAGCTTGTTGTACCGTGAATAGTCAATTGGTCAATAGGTAGATTATGTATAGATTCCACACACACACACACACACACACACACACACACACACACACACACACACTATACATTTAGAAAGGCATGAATTATACAGAGTACATGTGTGTGAATGAGAGGATGATGGATGAGTGAAGTATTCAAAGAGAAGAGTTGATAAAGGTAGAGGAATTTCAATACTTTGGATCAACTCTCCAATGTAATGGAGACAGGGGTAGAGAAGTGAAGAAGAGAGTGCAGGCAGGGGGGAGATGAGCAGCTGGAGTGATTTATGATGGAATAGTGAAGGGAAAGGTTAATAAAACAGAAGAGAAGCCAGCTATGATGGGTGTGGCGCAGACAGATGCAGAGTACTGATGTCTTTGTTTTGAACTTCATGCACTGGCCAAATTCATCTGGCATTAAGCTTTCGGAGTGCCTCTCAGCGCAAGGGTCAGGGATGCTGGTCAGCACTGAGGGAAGGAGACATGCAACCTAATATGTTCTTGTAGAACACTTGCTTCAGCATGCATATGACTTCAAATTAAGTAAACATGACATTGTCTGAAAGCATACAGCGCAGGAGTGGCTTCAAGATTAGACCTTGTGAATGCCCTTAAGTGGCCTAGTCAAAGTCCAGGCTTACACCGTAAAATATCTGTGGAGAAACCAGTTTAATCGAGCTTGAGCAATCTTGTTAGTGTCACTGGGAGGTTGGAGCCTATCACAGCCATCACTGGGCGAAGACGGGGTGCACCTGAACAGCTCACCAGACCATTACAGGGCCAATACACACACAATTCACATTCATACCGGGGCAGTCTGGAACAGCCAGATTGCACAATGTGCATATTTTGGACTGTGTGAGGAAACTGGAGTACCCAGAGGAAACCCACACAAGCACCAGAAGAACATGCAAGTTCCACACAGAAACAACCTCATGGGGACTGGGACTTGAACCCAGGACCTTCTTGCTGCTACGAGGCAGATGTGCTAACCAATACACCACCCTGCCGCCCTGGAGAGGCACATTGGGACAAAATCACAGAATCCAAGTGTGTAATCAAGGCAGCTGAAAAAGATTCTCCTACAAATGATTGAATTATTGATTGATGCCAATAAAAATTATTAAATCCAATTTAAATTAAATCTAGAACCCAGTGAGCATGCACCAACTGAAGGGGTGTGAAAACTTCCCAAATCCATTGCAAGTATAACTCAATTAAAACTGTATTCATACAGCATAACAGGCTTCGTGTGCAAGCCTGAAATCTTGTTAAGCCTCTTGTTATTGGTGTCAGTTCTTCTGAGTGTACTTGGCTTATGAAATAAATGCTCTTTTGTGCCCTAATTCCTAAGCTTTTAATCTTTTTTTAGTCGTTGCCCCTCTAGCCTTCTGTTCTTTCTCCCAATCCATTCCTCCGTTCTCATTTTCCTCCTCTCTTTCGATCTCTCGTCCCGCAGGTCAGACGTCTCCTGTGAAGTCGCTGAAGCCTGTAAGTTCATCTAACCACTTTTAATCACAGAATTGTTGGGAATGAACACACACACGCTTCAGGGTTTGCAGTTTAATGATATCAGGCTGCGCTCTTAATGATGACGCGTGTGCTGAATAATGAATCGGCTGTGCTGTAGCTGGGCTGAGGCTCAACATGGTGCTACATTATTCACTAACTCCTAATTCCCCAGGATTTATTCATAGAACATTATTGGTGCAGGTTGGAGATTAGCTTCTGCTGTAATGGGGTAAATTGTCTAAATGTAAGGCACAAGCATTGATTGCATTAACTAAAGCAGCTGTATGTACCCTATTTTCCTGATAACATTACTATGCACCAAGCCACTGTGATGATTATAATAGTAAGTGAGATCTTAATAAGATACTGGAGCTTAAGATCTGTGTTTTTGTCTTAGTGTGCGACGGCAACACCAATGCCAGTGAACCAGAAACACGAAGCAACCACCAACACAGTCGGCACGGACAGTCCGAGTCCTGTTGAGTCACTCCCTCAGACTCTTCCCCAGACTCTTCCTCAAGCTCTTCCTCAAGCTCTTCCCCAGTCACACCCTCAAGCTCCTCCCCAGACACTGCCCTTCCCTCCCAGCTTGGTACGCTCCAACTCACCCAAACTGGACCCATCCGAACTCTACCTCAAATCCAAAGCCATCCTTGACAGCAAACGTAAGTAACCCACAACTTCTGTCTGCTTTTGATGGAATTCAGACTTCTCGAAATGACTAATGAATTTATTAGGAACAGCTGTACTCTTGCACATTTGTGGACCTATACACTAAAGCCAATCATGCAGCACCACACCACAGCCAACCAAAGCAACATGACCACTCTTTATAACCATGCTGGGCAGAAAAGTATCTTAACTAGTAAGCATTGAGGTGGATCGGTCACAGGCTCCCGAAACTGGACAGTCGAAGACCAGGATGCTTTCAGACATCATTTTGAACTGCTGCCATATGATTGGCTGATTGGCATGATTGTTAGTTGCATGAACGTGCAGGTGTACAAGTGTTTCTAATGATGTAGTAGTTTGAGATGGTATGGCAACGGCTAGTTTACTAGCATACAAGGGTGGACTGAAAACTTCATAGGCTAGCGAAGAAGGAGTATTGGTAGAGCAATGAAACTTGGGGGCTTCTATACCAATGGAATCCACATGCTAAAACACGGGTAGAAAAAGTTTTTAGATAACGGGGAGGCCATGTTGAGTAATTAAGCACATGTGGCCAAAATCAGCCATTGCATCACACAGATAATGATGGTGTGATGTACTGTAGTGTAACAGTGATGCTATAATATAGTAGTTGATGATGTTGTGCCATATTTAGTTTTTAAGGTATAGTAGGAGATGATGTCATATATTAGTATCTTGTTAGCATTGCATTTAAGGTACAATGTTTAGTTAGTGATCCTATGATATAGTTATTTGCCATAGTATTATGTGGTAAGGAATGTTAGTTAATTTGTTTCTGCTGGATTTTTGCAGGCTTTTTCGCCTTTTGATCTATGAATCTATGGTGAAGTATGGTGAAGTATGGAAGCACAGGGACTGCTATGATTGATGAAAAATGCGGTATAATATTGATTTTGAAGATTGAAGAATATTGATTGAAGATTGGCCAGATTTGCTGTGATTTGTTAAAATTGCAAGGTCATGCAGAATAAACAACGATTGCAGATTAGACAATTCCTGCAGGGATTGATTAATAGCCGTACGGTATGGTGTGTTAGTTACAATAATAGGAAATTGTAGATACTGATGGTATGCTCTCCTATGTAGTTGGGTATAGTGTAGTGACTCTTGATCCCTTACCATTTGTTCAGCTGCCAACACCAAGGAACTGGATGTGTTTATTAAAAGGAACCAGGAGTCTGGCTTTGGTTTCAGAGTGCTGGGCGGAGAAGGACCAGAACAACCCGTGAGTGTTGCTTTCGTCCGGCATATATTTTAATACACAAAATCAACTTGTTTAAATTTATCTTTATTAAATATACTGTATGATATTAATGCCTGTTCATATGAAAACGGGTAAATCTCTCTCTCTCTCTCTTTCTCTCTCTCTCTCTCTCTCTCTCTCTCTCTCTCTCTCTCTCTCTGTAGGTGTACATTGGTGCTATTGTTCCACTGGGGGCAGCAGAGAAGGATGGGCGTCTGCGGGCAGGTGATGAGCTCATGTGTATAGACAGTGTTCCTGTAAAAGGAAAATCCCACAAGCAGGTTCTGGAGCTGATGACCAACGCTGCACGCAATGGCCAGGTCATGCTCACTGTTCGCAGGAAGCTCATCTACACAGGTAATTGTTTGTGTGTGTGTGTGTGTGTGTGTGTGTGTGTGTGTGTGTGTGTGTGTGTGTGTTCAGTATGCACACTGTTTTTTTTTTATTTACATAACCACTGAAATAAGACTGTCTGATACTAGGACTACTGAAATGGTGTTGCTTTAAATAGTGAACTGAACCTAATACCGTTTATAAGAAAACAGATTCAGAACACTGATTAAGCCTGAAGAATGTCATGTGGTGGAGCTTGTAACTGAAGGAAACTCATAAATACATAATTCCTTAAATATTTACTTTAATAACAATTTCTTCCTTTCTTTAAGTCCTTCCTTATTTAATTGCTTTTTTACTTCCTATTTTTTCATTTCTAGTTATTCATCCATCCTCAGTAGTTTCCCTCTTTCCTTATTTCTTCAATTATTTTTTCTTATTATTTTTTCTTTCCTTCCTTCCTTCATTTCTTCCTTTTTTTTTATTTTAAACGTATTTCCTGCTTTATGTCGCAGCACTAAATGTTTACCACCCAGATAAGGAATTTAATAGATCCCAGGAAATTAATAGGGAGGGAAATAAAATGCGGCATGTACATCCTTATAAAGCTTAAGTGTTATTAAAATACACACATTAATAATTATTATAATAAAGTACTCATGAGGCTCCATGTTGGACAATATGGAACGACTCGACTCTCACATGTCCTCTTGTTAATGAATTACTGAATAATGATGGTTTTGTCCTGATGCTATTGAATGTTTTTATTGATGTAGATGGAAGAGAGGATGATGGCGGACAGTCCCAGGTAACTCCCCCTCAGGTTAACGGCTCTCCCAGACCTCCTCATGCAGATGGTCCCGTTATGTCCCAGCCGGATCCATATGATGTCACGCTGCAGCGCAAAGACAATGAGGGCTTTGGCTTCGTCATCCTGACTTCAAAGAACAAGCCACCACCTGGAGGTAAGAGGCACACCAGAACGCTCCAGATGTCTCGGTTACACTCTGTCTTTTAAAGAATGATCCACAGTGCTTACCACATTTATTAACACTACCTGTCATGAGTGACAGGAATAATACAAATGTTTTAAAAATTTGTTTGTTTTACTTTGTTTTGCTTATGTTTCCATGTACTGGATACTAAATCAAATATTCATTACTCGGCTTGGTAGATATTGTAGATTCAGTAGATTTTATGAAGTGATTCCTTGTGGAAAAGGCAGTGAACGTTACAGACATTTAGGCTTCAACGTCAGTTTTAACAGTGAAAAATGATTTAATGAAGAGGACGTTGGTGATGAGCCCTTCGGGGTCATGATGGTGTCTACTACTGACTTATTCCAAGTGAATGATTGTACATGAAAGTAGACAGTACAGTAACATTATCTGTAAATAGCAGCTGGATGGGAGATCAGTGTATTGCCGTACAGTGACATATATGTGTGTATACATTGCTGAATGTACATGATTCATTTCTAGTTCTCTCCATATTCAGTAATTCCTCATAAGATTGGACGGATCATCAAAGGCAGCCCCACAGAACGCACTGGAAAACTTAAAGTGGGGGACCGCATCTCAGCTGTCAACGGCCAGTGCATTGTGGATCTCTCACACAACGATATAGTGCAGCTGATCAAGCAGGCGGGCAACACTGTCACCCTCACTGTGCTTCCTGAGGAAGGTGAGGAATCCTGGGAATTTGCTCGGTGGCTAATTAGAAGAACCAGGAGAATAAAAGAATTAAGTTACAGTCAGCTGCCCACACATTCCCACATGCAGCCCAAACAGTTAGAGAGCAGAGCTGTTGAGAGAACCTGTAATTAATATTGACAGAAAGAAGAAAAAAGCAGGAGTAGAATCGGACAAATGTCAACAATACAGCAGAAGAGAAATAAGGAGGAAGTAATTCAAGAGTGCTTCTCCATATATAAAAAAATTCAGTCATCATTTATTCAGTCATCATTTATGTTTATTCATTTAATTTGTGCTGTAATTGGTCCCCATTGTTCATAAGAGTTTAAATTGTGGATTTGACATTGTGGACATACCATTTGAGGATGACATACCCAGGGTGAAATCAGTCCCCCTCCAGCCCTGGTTATTGCTATCGTGCTGCTTGGGGTGTATTGACATTGCTTTTGGGTTGTTTCTACATTGTAGAGTCCGCTATGAAGGCCTGCCTAAAATTTGTATGTGTGTGTGAGAGCGAAGCCATCGAGAATCCTGTTTATTTTTCAGAGCACAGCGGCCCTCCGTCAGCCACCAGTTCAGCCAAGCAAAGCCCAGTGGCTCAGCACAAAGCCATGGGACAGCATCCTGCCAGCCGTGATGACAGGTACAAGAACAGTGCACACTGACACACACTTCTGTCTGACAGCATGGAAAGAGTGTCCTGACTAATACATATTTAGTGCCATATCCACCATCTCTTTACAGTAGAGTCCAAAAGGCCTTATCTTCAGGGGCGCAAACACACACACACACAAACACATTCAGTTCCCTTATGTCTCATCACCCAAACATCTGTCTCTCAGTATAGACCCAAGGTAAGCCATGCCCACATCAAACAAAACTAGAAGCAGTGTGAAAAGCTCTGCAGGTGGGATGTTCCAGGGTGGAAAACAGAATGTCACAGAATGCGTAGGTCAAGTGACACATGGCAAGACATTGTGACCTGAGTGGAGCGCCACTAAGTGGTGGTCTGCCCATTATATGAAACATTCAACAATTAGTGTTGACCTTAAGTTCAGGTACCAAAGGTGTTTAGGTGGCACAGTGGTGTAGTAGTTAGCACATCCACTGTTCTCTCTGGGTAATAAAACATGCACATTAGGCTAATTGTTCCAAATTGCTTGAGTGCGAGTGTGAATGGTTGTTTGTTGCCCTGTGATGGTCTGGTGAGCTGTTCAGCATGTACCCTGCCTTTGCCCAGTGTTGGATGAGATAGGCTCCAGCCTCCCCATGACTCTTATGTGCGTGTCCTCAGTGCATCTGAATTGTAGACTGATGCTTTCTGTGATTTTTCTTAGTAATGGCCCCATTACAGAGGAAAGAGAAAATGGTGTGGCCTGGGGCAACAGATCCCTCCCCAAGAATGAGATGGGCACCATAATCACCTCAGGCCCCAAGCAGGTAAACACACAGCTCGATGCAGATTCATTCCGTCACCACTGGTTGAATTAACAGACCTCTACGCTCTGTGGACGTCATTACTGATGTTGTGTGCGTATGCGACAGGGTTGTTTCCCCGTAGAGCTGGAGAGAGGGACACGTGGCTTCGGCTTCAGTTTACGGGGAGGGAAGGAGTACAACATGGGCCTGTTCATCCTGAGACTGGCCGAGGACGGCCCGGCACTGAAGGACGGCAGAATCCATGTGAGTTAAGAACGCTTATGACAGCACAACACTACAAACACATCATATCAGTATACTGAATCAAGCAGGATGGTGGCCGTCATTTGTAGTGAATATCACAGAGAGGACTAACAGCGTGTTTGTGCTGACAGGTGGGAGATCAGATCGTAGAGATCAATGGCGAGCCAACTCAAGGCATCACACACACGCGGGCTATCGAGCTCATCCAAGCAGGAGGCACCAAGGTCCTTCTGCTTCTGCGGCCGGGCCAGGGCCTGATTCCGGATCACAGTAAGTTACCGTTAGTCTACAAGTACTGGTAGATAAGAGAACCGCAGAATCCATTAGTGCCCTCAAATACTGTAATTCGTCACCGAACAGGACTGTAGCTGCCCGTGAATTTGATTTATTTCAGAGACATGCTGGGTTTTTTTCCCCCTCGAGAGTGCTTTGTGGTTTTGTTGGTGTAGAAATGGAAGCATTGCTTCAGTTTTCATGCATCTGTCTTTCTCAATCTGTCTTTGTCGAACTTTCTATCTCTGTCTCACACTTGCCTCTGGTCACTGCTTCTCTGTCTGTCTCTGTCTGTGTCTCCTCTTTAGGTCTGAACTCTTCTTCCACCCTGTGCTTCTACATGAAACCAGAGCATCACTAAAGATTCTACTTTTCTTGGTCTGTCCCTATTAGTCTCGGTAAAATCTTACCACTCTAATCCTCTTCTAATTCTCATTTCGGAACTTCCTCATTACTCTTCATAATCAGAAACCATCCTTTCATTGTTTAGGATTATGTATGTATTCAAAGTGACATCACACTACAGCATCAAAATGATATTTCTTTATATGATTACTTCATTCATTCAGCACTTTCCAAACTGTTTAATCCTACTTGGAGCCTATCTCAGCTGACTCTGGGCAAAGGCAGGGTACACCCTGATCAGCTCTCCAGACAATTGTGAGGCCAGCACACTCACACACAACCAGTCATATTAAGGGCAATTTAGAACAGCCAGTCAGCCAAAAGTGCATGTCTTTAAACTGTGAGGGGACATCGGAGTACCCAGAGGAAACCAACGCAAGCACAAGAAAAAGATGCGAAGGCAGTGGTGGCTCAGTGGTTAAGGCTGTGGATTAGTAATCTGAAGTTTGGGGGTTCAAACCCCAATACCACCATGCTGCCACTGTTGGGCCCTTGAGCAATGCCCTTAACCCTCTATTGCTCAGTTGTATAAAAAAAATAACTGTAAGTCGCTCGGGATAAGGGCATCATGATGTAATTGTAAATGTAACTTGGGACTAGAACCCAAGACCTTCTAGCTGTAAGGGATACATGCCGCCCATGACTTTGGTTATATGAAAGTGATTCCAATATTTATCCTTAAAGGAGGAGTTTACCTTTACACATTTGAGCAGTTGTATTCTGGGTACTTTTGTGTATTGGTAAATTGGCAACTTAGCAATTTGGACAGGAAGTATAGCTCCAGGTACTTAGAAAAGGGTCAAATACGGAGGGGGGGGGGGTGTTCAAGGTGAATTCCCCCTTCAAGTAATTTTTATCTGTTGGTGTAAAGATGATCTTGAACCAAAAAAGAAAAAGATTGACTGCCTTTGGCTCTCTGAAATCAAAGCCTCTTTTTGTGTCTCATTTCCTGGTTCATTTTGACATGTTTGCCTGCTTTCGCTCCGGTTGCATTCGTATCATCCTGAAGGAAAGGAAACTTCAATGCTGTTTTAAGACTGGCTTTCATCAGCCAGATAGAAATCTCAGTTACTCGAGGCGAGAAATCACAGCAAGTGGATACCGTCGATTGGTGAACTGCTGAAGTTTAAAGGAATACGCCAGTGTGAAGCATGTGAAATATGTTCATGCATAAATATTTATGATGCTTTTAATGTTTCTGGTCCTAATTTGTTGCCTCATGCTGTAGGCTCATTATTCCTGTGATAAGTTATCTTTTTTTGGTGTGCTGACATCACAGGCGGACTTGACCAGCACGGTTACACTCACGGTGTTCAGTTGAAAATAATCTTCAGCCATGTCTCACTATACATAGCAATGGAAAAATAAGAGACCAAAAGCTTCTTTTTTCACTCAATGCTTAACGCAATCTCAGCGAATCTGTTGTACAGTCAGTGGAGATATTGGTGTAAATGCTGGACTCTGTTTTTGGAATGCAGTGTAATTTGTCACTGAAGCTTTGGAATCTTGACAGAAGGACAGGATAGACTAAAGGACGAACACCCTGCAGCATCAGTAACTTTAAGTATTAATGATGAAAGGTTAAATCCTATTAGTGCCACTGTTGGGGCAGTTGAACAGCAGTGTGGGTAATTTAGGAAGCCATGAACGAAAATAAAAAGGCTAATATTCCAATGAAAGGGAAAAAAAGTTGTGCACTCTAATATTCTGTCGTTCTGCCTTTAGCCTTGTTTTCAGCACATAAACGCCATGGTGTTTTTTTCAACAAACTTAATCAGCATAACTTTTATGTCCAGCCACAGCTGGGTTTTATTTTTCACCGACATCTTGAACTCATGGTAAAATCAAACCACAAACCAAAAAGTCTCCTCCAGCACATCCCAAAGTCTAAGTAGGGTTAAGGTCAGGACAGTGAGGTGCCAATAGATGTGTGAAAATGATTGCTCATGCTCTCTGAACCACTCTTCCACTATTCAAGCCCCAATTTTATATCTGTGCCATCAGGGAAGAAAAAGTCCATTGATGTGATAAACTTTTCATTCAGTTTATTCAGGTCTTCAGTCGACTACATTTTATTGTTTATTTTATTAATGTTGCTGAAACTCGAACTGACCAACTGAAGCAACAATGCCATAGAGACGTACTGTAATCAGGGTTAAAACGCTCTAACGAAATATTAGTGTGCAACGTATTTATGCTGGGCAGTATATATTAAAAAAATCAACTTGATTATAAACCATATTATTGATATCATAACCATAGTAAACAACTTGAATATTAATTTTCAAGTGTTTTATAATATAGTTATGATATCAACAATATCAATAACATCAACTTCATTATAAACCATATTATTGATATCATAACTATATTATAAAACACTTGAAAATTAATATTCAAGTTGTTTACTATGGAATTGTCCCTAATCTAAGGTATGTATCTTCATATTTAAAGTGAAGGAAATCTAGATATCTTCCAGCATGACAATACCTATGACTTGCATAGTGGCCTGACCCCAATCCCACCAAACACCTTTAAGATAAATTGAAACGAATGCCTCCAAGATCTCATCCCCTAACTTCAGTGCCCCACTAGTGTTCATGCTAAACCAGCACAAATTCCTACAGGCCTATTCCAAATTCTAGTGGAAGGCCTTCATGTGGAGGTTGATATTACTGTATAGAGGAGATTAAATCTGGATTAGGTTGTTCAAAAAGGACATACAGGTGTGCTGGCCAGGTTTGTACAAACCTTTGCCATCGAGTGGATCTAGACAGAGTGTGACATACAGAATTACCACATAACTTGTTTTGTTTCTGTTTCTCGAGACCTGTTTTAACTCTAATACTGCACGTTCATTTCAGATGTTATGGAGATGGTGACAACTGCACCTGCAAACTATCCAAAGTACCCTGTACCCGATGATGCATCAATGCCAACATCTTTGTCCCCCTCTTCTCTCTTGTCCGCTGAAGGCACATCACCCCTTTCTCCCTCCCGTGGTGCCCATTATCAACCCCGAGATTCCAGAGAACCCCGGACAAGCAGTTCCAGCATGTCTTTCCATGACAACCCTCCCAGCCCCCAGAAACTGGATACTTCACACACGGAGGAGAAAGATGGTTCGCGTAGCCCAAGGAAAAGGGAAAAGAGGTCTATGAAAAACAAAAATGTCAATGCCAGCAGTCAGAGTCTGGATGTATACACGGACAGGAAAGCCCAAGGGCAAGCGGACAGAGGTGGACGATCAGCAAGTCCTAGAAAGAGTCCCAGAAAAGAACAAGAGACTGGCACTAGACTGCCCTCTAAGGGATATGAGGAACCACAGAGATATTTTGATGGGCAACATTTTACTTATGGATCCGGAGGGAACCTACACATGAAGGAAGACATTGACTTCCAACAAGACAAGGAGACTGGCGAGACGAGGCCTGAGATAAGATCAGATGAGCGGCGTCACAAGGAGAAGGGGGTCGAGAGGGAGGCAGTACCTCAGCGATCCCAGTCCCATATCCTCACTGACAAGGCCAAACCAGAGCATCATCCAACGACCATGAACCGCAAGGGCCATCGAGAACCTAAAGAGGGCAGATACAGAGGGGGAGCAAGCGAGGAGAGCAAAAGGGATATGAGGGGATCTAGCAGTGACTTACCAGTGACTTCCTGGAATGGGAACCCCAGCAACAAGAAGGCTCCTATCACCCCCGGTCCATGGAAGGTCCCCAGCTCTGCTAAGGTGCAGTCTCAGGTGGAGGGGCTCTGATGTTTGGTGGAGTTCATCAGAAACCGGAGCCAGGAGACTCTGATGCTTACTCAGAATCACTGTGTAACTGATGCATTTTTTTACATGACTTGTACAGTATACCGTATCTTCACTGACTTTGAGACAATGCTTTCATGTTCGTGGTATTCCATGTTTCAAGTATCCGTGTG
The DNA here is from genome assembly GCA_028564935.1 of Neosilurus hyrtlii. NCBI lineage: Eukaryota > Metazoa > Chordata > Actinopteri > Siluriformes > Plotosidae > Neosilurus > Neosilurus hyrtlii. The sequence goes on from JAOUQZ010000017.1 coordinate 18,134,275, forward strand.
TTCCTGTATCGGTTGGTGTGTTTGTCCCACCAACACTGATGCCCATCAGTCTCATATCGTGCCAACCAGAGAGACTCTTGCTAGAAAGCCTTGACACACATCCTGTGAGGCGTGACCACTGAATGCTCTGTTTTCCGGAATTGTGAAGGAGTGTTTTTAAATTCGTTTAGCTCTTGTTTTTATTTCAGATTTAACATGTACAGTCTTGTACCTTGTTTGAAATGCAGTGTGTCTTTGATGCTTTTGTGCTGTTTGCATTGTCATTGCATGTGTAATTCAACCAAACAATGCCAATCATGTAAACTGTGAACGAAAGCCAGTGTTGGCCTTTGATTCATTGTTTGCTGCATTAGCATTGCCTGATTATGCTCCGAGCCAATAAGTGTGATTGAACTGCACATGTTATTTAAGCCTGACTTTACAGTTATCGGCTTCGCAGTGTGTTTTTGATCATTTTTCAATCTTCCTTTAATTGACCAGATACTTGTGCTTAAGTATATTGTTTACTACATGTGAGCTTATGAAGAACACTATGTAATTTATTGAAATGGAAAATATGGTAATATTTCCGGAATCATATCGAAACGTTGTGCTCCAGATCCTAAAGAGCTATGTCCATCCCTCTCTTCTTTAGGCTTTCAGACTCGGTGCACTACCTGCTCAAAAAGTATGTATTTCTTACATTGCTGTAGCTTTTACAATTATGCATCGTGTATCATATCGCAAGGGGTGTACATCGGGGTAAAGCTAAACGAATAAACTGAATACTTAGTCATGCCATTAAATTTAATTAAAGGGGTAATGGGGATGATGGACTAAAATCCTATTTTTTCATAAAATCTAACATATATTTTGTCTTATTTCTTTATATCTTAAAAAGGAACCATGCAGGTCAACTTTTTGGTAACCAGATATTATTTTGGAGAACAGGGCAGAAAAATAAAAAAAGATCTCCATCCATATGTGCATTAAGTATATGTAGCTCATGAAAATAAAATGTAGCTGATTTGGCGTTGTATCTACGTGGGTTTTTGAGATATGGTTAAGATTTTAAATTTCCCATCAAAAAATGAAGTCAACAAGCATCTCCTCATATTGAAGTCATTGTGGTTGTTTATTATAGGTGTACACACATCTGAGAAGAGTGGCAGCTTTGATACTATATGTACAATTGATTTCAATATCCACCCGATAAGACGATTTTAGTTCAGTTGATGCAACATGTACTCAACAAACAGTCTTTTTACGATACAAATTTACATAATCGTCACTGCATGGTATCCAAGGACTGACACCTGCTCAGTCCTGATTAAAAATGTGAAGCCTTTATGGACCATGGGAATGATTTTCCTCAAAATAAAATTGGTTTGTTGTTCGATTTCTGTAGTCCATTTCATTGTGTCTGTCATCTCATGTCATGTATATGAAACTGTGGCCTTGCTTTGCTTTATTTTAAAAGAAGGAATAAAAGGCCTTCCGGTCTCTACATTGTGGTAGTTGTAAATGTTTATAAAATGTACAGCAACTGTTTAAATACTTGCCTTCATTCAGAAAAAAAAAATCTGTAAATCACTCCATTATTTTTGTAAGTAATTAAAAAAAAGATGAGAATATATATATATATATATCTATATATATGTAGTGGTGAAAGAATTTAATCTGGTCATGACATTCTGTTCATGCACTGAAAAATAAAGTTTTAAAAGAAGTCTTTTTGTTCTGGTGTTTTTGTCTCTCGATGTTATTAAGTATTTTTGTATTTGTTGTCAACTATGAAACTGTTGGCACCATCTAAAGAATGAACAAAAAATGGAATTCGTAATAGATGTTAAAATTTCGTTAAGTTCTGAACATCCTTGAAAAAAAATTCTGTTAATTCAGTCATCGCAAGAAACCTGACTGTTGCTTTTTGATAATCACGTTCTGTGGAAAAATGTGAGGTACACATGAAAAATCCCTTCATCATTCAACATGACCTTTCAAGGCCACTCAAGGTCAAAGGTACCCAATCTCATTTAAAAGTCCATATATGGTTTCCAATTATTGTTCCACGTCATGTCTATCTGCACTCATTCTGAAGTTATGAAGCGCTCTCCAATCTCCAAAATTTTGTGACTTTGTTCCGACCTTGACCTTTGACCCAGACTGATCAAAATCTGATCATTTCTGGGACTTGGGAAGTGTGTCTCACCTAGTTTGGTAAAAATCCATGCACGGGTGTGGTCAGAATTTTGTTCACAAACAATGGCAATGAAGATACCGCCTCTAAAACTCCATTTTGGGCACTTAGAGGAACGAATGTATAAATCAAAGTCATCACTGGGACACATTTGGCATTTTTAAATATTACTTTAACTGATGGAAAAGCTCTGGAAGTCTCAATTATTTTAAGGTACCAAAACACTCCACTACCGAGTAGCTCCGTTTTGGTGAAACTCTTGGTCAAAGAAGTGCCTGCCAACTTTCACAAACGTTCTAGTGAGTGTGAATGGGTGTGTGTGTTACCCTCCCTGCAACCCTAATGAGATTTATTTCATTTACAGAATTTGGCATTGATGTCCTTATTTATATGTATTTATACATTTATCACTTTAATGCAATTGTGGATTAAGGGCCTTGCTCCAGGGCCCAGCATTGGCAGCTTGGTGATACTGGGGTGTGAACCCCCTACCTTTGCATCACCAATCCTTACCTGCTGATCCACCACCGCCACCTTTTTTAAGCAGTTCAGCAAGTGAGTGAGTTTTGCCATACTTCTTATCTGATCAGTTGAGACTGTCACTTGACCCAATAGATAAAGAGTCATTTCCTGCCACCTCTTGGACTTTGTCCTAAGCAGCCCAAGGTCCTTGAGGTGTTTCCATACTCCAATTGCTCAGAACGCATGTGGAGCAGAAGTCACTAAGAGTGAAATCAGTCAAGGCAGTGCTTCAGAACCCAGTGAGAACACGCGTTGGAGGATACAAACGAATAATCATAAGGATGTGCGCCAAGAAAGGAGCCCATTACCAGATAAAGAGGTCAACCAAGAGGATGCAGTTCTGGGATTAACACCAGATTGTCTGCTCTGTGAACCTTTTGCTGCACTAAAGGAAATAAAGCAACAGAACAATAAAGTCCGACAACAGTTCGAGACACTGCTTACAAAGTTGATAACAAAGAAGTGATGGCGATAAAGAGCAGATGATGTCAGGGAGGGGTTGGAGTCTGTGAAGATGTAACACTGAGGGTTTTTGACAGGAGTGGGTTCTTGTTTCCCGCCGATATCCCATACACTGTTGTGTCAAATTTTTCACTTTTTTTTTTCTTTGTTTTTTTTTTTATTGCCACAGCAACCCGAACTGTTATAAAAAAAAATACACTGCACGCAATTCCTGATCGAGCCACACATTTTGATATATAATTTGCTGGGGGTTCTCAATCCTGCGGGGTGTGTTAATCTGGGAAATTTCTCATGGAACGATAACTATGATCACAACAAGTATGCGGGACAATAACAATAACAATAATAATAATAATAATAATAATAATATGTTGCCTGTTGGTGCAGCAAGCAGCGATACCTGGGGTCCAAGTGAGCAGACTGATAAAAAGCAAAATGTTGAACGCCTGCAAGTTGGTGTGTGATGGAGGCATGATGGTGATGAAGAGGACTGTGACGTGTAACCCAGAGAAGAGAAAGTGACAATGTCACAGAAAGATGATGTCACAGACAGTGGCTTTTTTTCAGCCATAAAAATGGGGGGGGGGGGTTACACCTCAAAATATGCCCTTTTCAGTGGATACAGGAACTGCAGGAGTAGGATTTTTAAGCTTCTTTAAAATAATATTAATAAATTATACAGCAATATAAGCTCAAAGTATCACTGACTGCATGTGAAGATGCCTTTTCTGTTTGTGTTATGACTAACTCTTGACTCATAGTAGCCATTTTCAGTGTCATACACCTTTAAATCTCAGACAATGCTTCACTTCCTTGCACCCTGACTGACATCAGCTACTGTATACACAACACGAAGCCCCGCCTCTTGTGCTCTGACGTCAGCTACTGGATAAGGGGCGCGTGCAGCGGCGCACGCATTTCTTCGAGCCGGAGCGGACTCCTGTGCGCATGCGCGTCTTAGCACGCGAGGAAAGAAGGACTACAAACCAGCAGCTTGGGATAGAGCGCGCGCATTCGGGACTACAAATCCCAGACACTACACGCCATACAGCCCTCCCCTTCCAGAAAAAGAGAGAGAGAGAGACATGCGCCGTTGACTTTTTAAAGGGTTTTAAATTCGCGTGCAAAATGGCTGCGCAGGTCGAACTGGGGCGCGTTAAAGTGGAGGAGAAGCCTGGAGACGGCGTGGACGCGGCGGGGAAAGAGAAGAAGAGGAGGAAGAAGAAGCGAGAGCACTCGCCGTGCACGGAGAAGCACACAAGGCCAGAGAAGGAGGCGAAAAAAATCAAGCTACACCACCACCAAAACCAACAGCGGGTACCTCAGCAACAACAACTACAGCAGCACAAGAACAAGACTTCTCACGGGCTGAACTTGAACAGCAAACAGCACGCGCCTGTTCAGCACCACCACAACAACAACAACAACAACATCCACCACCACCACCACGGCCTGAAGAAGGACGCCGCGCTAGTCTGGCCGCCTCGAAAGGCGACCCCGCTGCCTCACAAGCCTGCCCCGGCTCCGGCTCCTGCCCCGCTGTTCACTTTCACTCAGCTAAAAGTAGCCAAGGCCCAGATCCGCCACAGCGCCAAGCTCCAGAACCCCCCCGACAAGGACGTGAAGCTGAAACCCAAGAAGGAGAACGCAGGAATTAACGTCAAAGTCGGCTCCTGTAAGAAACCACCAGGTAAAACCACCCTTAAACCGTCTTCAACCTTTGGTCGTGTTTACACTCGGAAACCGTAATTAACTTAGTGCGAGTGAACGCCCCCCCGTGCGCGCGACTCTTTTAGCTTCACACTAGTTTGTTTTCATTCACGAGGGGGGGGGGATCTTCCTCCCCCTTTTTTCCTGAAAAGTTAACTTCACCTCCTTCAGAACAGGGATTTTTTAAATGGGTTACGTTGCTTTGAAATGTAGAATGATCACCGAGGAGTGTCAACGCTTCCATGTTTTGCGTTTTCTGTTTGTTTGTGTAACTGGAAGAAATGCTAAAGTAGCTAACTGGCTGTGTAAGGCTGCGTTCACGAGCTCTATCAATTATCTGTCCAAAAACACTGTTCATTTTTGTATTGGATGTTGAAGTTAATACTGGCACACATCGTCCAGTTTGTTAGAAATATATTCATGCAGCTAGTTATCCAGTGATCATATCTAATCAATACAGTGAATATTATAATAATAATAATAATAATATTAATAAAACACATCAGGTGATTCAGGTTAATTTCTCATCAGAATGAAGGGCAAAACTGTGTTGACCTACAAGAGTACATCAGGTTTTAAAGTTGAGTTACCAAACAGAGCATCACAGTCATGGATTATGGCTCGGATAGTTGTCCTGTGTCCGTGCATGACACCCCCCCCCCCCCCCCCCCCCCCCGATTTATTATTAATGATAAAACTGAAGTACAAAAAAAGGCTCATACACCACTGCTCAGACTTGCACAGAATAAAAAAAAACCCACACAATCTCCCCCGGTAAGCAGACCAGGAGGTAAATAATTGTTTGTGGAGCAAACACCGAAATTTGACAGAAAGTTTGACAGAAAATGACCTTATTAAACAGACAATTAAACATGAGCACACGAGACATGCCCTCAGAGTATAAGTGTCAGAAAATGTATGTAAATTTAAGAAAAGCAAAATATAAAAGGCAGAAACGATGATGATCGATAATCTGATGTAAGGCAGTGTTTGAATTTATATATTATCCCTTCAGCCTAGAGCAGAAACCTGGTTCTCGAATAAGCACTTGCTGAATCTATTAGGAATGTGAATCTAACAACAACTCACGATTCAATTCGATTTCGATTTTTGGGGCGATGATTTGATTCAGAATCGATTCTCGATTCAAACCGATTTTTGATTCATAACTGTTACAAACAAAGGGAGCCAATTTCATGAGTAACTACATTCTTCCATAAGCTAGGAACAACTCTTCTATAAGAGAGAAAGAAATGATATTACTACACAGCTGGTTCTGTAAATGTACTGATCCACTTTGCTCGTTCAGAGTTGTTTGGAAGTTTAGTGAAGTGATGGAGGTGCGTTGGTCAGGAGTTGGTCGTGCTGCTGCTCCTGTTCTTTTAGCTCCGGGTGATGGTGTACGATGTGGGCTCGGGGATTTGAAGTGTTCCCAAAATACTTGACTTTTATTTTGCTCACCACATATGTCATGTCAAGCTCCTTCCCGGAAATCGTAAATACACCAGGATGCGTTCGTGTATGTCCATTAACGTCACCTGAAAACTCATTTGACATTCCCCCCCAGAGCCCAATAATGAGAACGGAAAGCCCCAGACCTTGGAGGAGTACCTTCTGAAAAAGAAAAGGAAAAAGAAGAGGCACCGGGAAGACGAGCATCGTAGCAAACGGTTGCGGACGTCCGACAAGGAGGTCCAGACTGACGAGTGCGCGTTGTCCACCGATGACAAGACTGTCCCCGCCAACATCAAAGATGAAAAACCCGACATCACCGGCACGGACGAGGTTTCGGGCTCGCCGTTCCTCTCGCATCAGGACCACACCATTCGCAGCTCGTGCCTGAAGACAAGCTCATGTTTTAGCAGGCTCATACACGAGGAGGTGCAGCCCAACGGTGGGGCGTCCATCCTGCATGCGTACGCCGACGAAATCTCGCTCTTGCAGCCAGGGGAGAAGGAGAGGTTTGCGCGTGAATTCCTCGAGATGGCTTTCTGCGAAATTTCCAAAGGAGCGGCACGGCACGCACTTTCGGTGGTCCATGGTGCTGCTGCCTACCTCCCCGACTTCCTGGACTACTTTGCTTTCAACTTTCCCAACACGCCAGTCAAGATGGAGATTCTTGGAAAGAAGGACATCGAGACCACCACCATCTCCAAGTTTCACTCCCAGGTAAGGAGAACGATGATTTCTTGATTCTTTGCTGTGTGATTATTTTTAATAAGGGGCTATTGATATGCGCCGTGCAGAATTGTTCTGCTTGTTATCACGTCTTTTATTTTTAGAGTAGAACATGAATCATGTGGAAAAGCCTTTCCAGGATCGATAGCAGAGCATCCTGTACCCTGAGTCTGCTGTAGTGAGCTCATCAAAGCAAATTAAACCAAACCATCTACATTCCAGACCTCACGGTCATGAAATTTGGGTAATGATCGAAAGAACGAAAATATGGACATAAGCGACCAAAATTTCCTTTTGAGGGTATCTGGGCTTAGCCTTAGAGATCTCAGGCGTCCTGTGGGGGACTTGGGGTACAGCCGCTGTTCCTCCGCATTGAAAGGAGTCAGTTGAGGTGGTTCGGGCATCTGATTAGGATGCTTCCTGGCCACCTTCCTTTAGAGGTGTTCCAGGCATGTCCAACTGGGAGGAGGCTTCAGGGCAGACCCAGAACATGCTGGAGGGATTGTGTTTGTGTGTATCTATATCCTATCTATGGGCAGGGTTTGTTATCCTGCTGCATGGAGAGGTGGGTGGATGGAATGTCCAGCCAAAAGTACTTCACAGAAAATGTCGATCACACTCCCGAGTGGTGCATCGACAAGGTGCACGACTATCAACCCGGAGATCGCAAGTTCGAATCTGGGTTTATGCCACAGCCATCCGTGACCGGGAGTCCGTGGGAGCTAATTGGTCGAGCTCTCACGGGAGGGAGGGATGGCACACACTCACTTCCCTGTCACTCACAGCGGTCACCAGCCAATCATGGGCGTCTGTGAGCTCATTCTTATGAGGGGGCGGATGGCGCACTGCACGTCACGGAGGGGGCATGTGCATGCTTGCGCCCCTCCCTGGTTGGTGGTGGTTGTGTGACCAGGAAGTTAATACTTGATGGGTGGGAATTGGATACGGCTAAATTAGGGAGAAAAAATGGGGAAACCCCCCCCCAAAAAGTCCATCATACCCATATATAGACTATGGGATAATCTTGGAAGCCCAGTAGCATAGAATATCTTTGAATGCTGTAGAGTTCAATGTGGCTATGAGGCCCAAACCCGATCCAGAATCACCATGCCGCTGTGCACAACGTGAATGCCAAGGATGGTTTGGTAAAATTTGATTGGCTGGTCACCCAACAAACCCCTGACCCCTACCCCACTGAGAACATTGGAGTTGAACTTTACACCTGGCCTTCTTATTGGACACCAGTACCCAATGGCTTGAACATGAATGTGCACAAATCCCAACAGCAGCGCTGCAAAACCTAAAAGCGGTATGAAAAGGGAATGCCCATAGGCCTTTGGGAATTGGACGTTCAGTATTCAGATGTCCATCATACCGTTGGACATAGAGTATGGCGCTTGTGGTATAAAACAGATGACGTCATTTAAAGTTGTTATGCACCGGTTTGAAAAACGAGATGTGTTGTCATCACGCTGTGCGGGCAGTTGGGTGGGTGGTGTGGACAATAACAGACAATAACCTGGAACACACGCGCTCAGATTTGAATGAAAATCAACACATTTGTTCTCCAGACTGTTGTACAGAACCCTATTCAAAATGTATGTATTTTTATGGAAAATTTGGTTTCTGGACGGTTGTACAGTAATATCACAATACTGTGTATCAAACGAGTGTATCTCGCTCCCCCCGTCAGGCGAGTACAGTTGGTGGAAGTGAGGTTTTTGATTTTCTGGTGCTGGTCTGTACTCATTGCCATACACCGCTAAGGTGGCTGAATGCAGGAGATTTGTTTAGACAAGTTTTAAAAACCGCAGCATGCTGCTATACAGGTGCGTTTCAGTGGGCGTTGTTGAGCCAGGGTTGCCGCTGACATCGATCATCTGTAATATTTCTCTCCTGCTCTCGACGTCGCACCAGGAGCTTTTATTATTTACCCAAGTCTGGAAGCAGTCAGTGCAGTCCAAAGTGCATTAACCATCTACGGATGTGGACGGTGTGAAATTCGCCTGCGTTGTCTGGAAGCCAAGCATTTTTTTCCATGACGTTTTAGGTCAGGCGCTTAAATATTAACAAAGCGAAGTTTTAACCCCAGAGTAGAGGCTCAGTCGGTATCTGATGCAGAACATGGAAACAGCTGAGGATTTAATGTCAGTCTGTGGAGTTTTAGTTCTTTATAATCCGAGAAAGTCCTTGAGAATGTATTCTGATTAAGTCCTGATCATTTCTTTAAAAACGGTCTCGTCTGATTAACTAAAAGATCAGTGCTTAGTGTAAAAATGCACAGAATGAGGAAAAACCGTTACAGGAAGATCAGTTTTAGTATGTCACCTTGTTTTATCTTGTCTGACCTGAATCTTATTGCATCGTTTTGATTTTATTTGACTTTGGAACACAGGCTAAATTTGAAACGTGTCTCTCTCTCTGTGTGTGTGTGTCTCTCTGTGTGTGTCTCTCTGTGTGTGTCTCTCTGTGTGTGTGTCTCTCTGTGTGTGTGTCTCTCTGTGTGTGTGTCTCTCTGTGTGTGTGTCTCT
>JAOUQZ010000017.1:18146350-18176674 GCA_028564935.1 Neosilurus hyrtlii
AATTAGGGTCGCAGGGAGGCTGGCGCCCATCTCAGCCGACTCTGGGAGAAGGTCTAGTACACCCTGGACAGTTGCAGTGTCAACGCACACAAAACCATTCACACTCCCACCTAGGGCCATTTTGGAACAGCCAGTCAGCGTAATGTGCGTGTTTTGACTGTTAGAGGAAACCGTAGTACCCGGAGGAAACCAATGCAAGCACTGGGCAACATGTACACTCCACACAGGATTGCCTTTGCCGAACCCGCAACCCTTATATTGGCTGTGTTCAGAGTCACGAGCAATACAATTCCAACAGCAGCAGGTTGAATAGTGTGTGTGTGTGTGTCTGTGTGTCCAGATGACTTTGCCATGGGGCAGCCTGTCCAGTCTGAAGCTGGACTGCCGATCTCAGAGTGACGACGGGCCCATTATGTGGGTCAGACCAGGAGAACAGATGGTTCCTACAGCTGATATGCCCAAATCTCCATTTAAGAGGCGCAGGTAGGGGCGTATTTACTGTACAGTTACATTTATGGCATTCGGCAACTTGTATTTATCTTTGTATATATATTTATATGTGTGTGTATATATAAAATACAACTAAGCCATTGAGGGTTAAGGGCCAACGAGGACTGCATGGTGGTGGATTGGACCCCTGACCTTCGTCTCAGTGACCCTGAACCTTAATCACTGGCTGTTAACTCTAAGAGCTTAATAATAAATACACTGCGTGGACACCTAGCCAAAGTGCTTGCCGTACCTCTATTTCCAAAACCGTGGATGTGAATATGTTCCGAGTCCCCCTCTTTGCTGCGGTTATAATCACCACTAGATTTTGTAATGTTTGGTCGTAGCTTTTTTGCTGGACACTCAGATTCTTCCACATGGACAGCAGTGGTAGTCCACACAACTCTATTCCAGCCAGTCGGCACCGGGCGGCATTTTTGCACATGCACAGTACAAACATACCGCTACTGGTTGTCCTGAGGTGAGATGGGATGTCATTATTAGTGTTTACATATCAGCAATATGTGTCCTTGAATTTGTGGGAGGAGCTGTGTATTTGTTTGGCTATTAATTTCACCGAGCCCCTCTTTAAGAAGAAATTCTTGTGAGGTTAAAAAAAAAAAAACATAGGAATAAGGTTCATCATCAGAGGTTATGAGTGTAGAACAAAACTTATGTGAAATTCTATATATATTAAAAAAAAGCAGCCCAGTGTGTATGCAGCTTATGTTCTATCTGCAGATCTATGAACGAGATCAAGAACCTGCACTACCTGCCGAGGATGAGCGAGCCACGTGAGGTTCTGTTTGAGGACCGGACGAGAGCGCACGCCGATCACGTGGGCCAGAGTTTTGACTGGCAGAGCACGGCGGCAGTGGGAGTCCTCAAAGCCGTGCAGTTTGGAGAGTGGTGAGTTTGTTTCCATGGTTGTGAGGTGACTAGGAGTTCAACTGTTGGGAGGACAGAAGCACACTTATGGTTAAGTCCTTGCCCACGTCTTCACACGGTGGGGGTTTAACAGGGATTCGAACCCACGGCCTCTTGAACGTGCCCAGCAGCCTAATCACTACACCAGACTGGTGCAAAACTGGTGTCGGCCAAGCCAGTCATCAGGACAACAGCATTTTTCACAATAAAGTGCTGTTTTAGGATTATTATGGGATGCCTGTTAATGGAACATTGAAAGATTGCGTCTGTGCGTTTTTTACTGACCTGACTTTAAAATCATTCTTGCCAGACCTCGTTCTTAATAGAATTGTTTTGGTTATAGTGTTCCATCCATCCATCTGTTATCCACACCACCTGTTTGCCAGGGTCGCGGGGAAAGCTGGAGCCGATCCCAGCTGACTTTGGACCAGAGGCAGGGTTCACCCCAAAGAGGTTGCCAGGTTTACTGCAGGTCTGACAGTGAGACGAGCTGCGATTCACACGTAGTCCGCGCCTATTGCACTCGCTTACAAGGTTTTGTGGAACTCCGTGTTTGGTGGCGTCTGTCAGTCAACGTTTTATTTAAGCTCTGATTGGTTATCGCTCGTGTGAAAGATCAGCTTAGGTGGACTTCATGTCAGTGGAGAGATTTCGCTCATTTTGATGGTGATCATTAACCTTGCGTGGTTGCTTGTTGTATGGGAATTGTAGAGTAGCCAGTTAACCTAATATGCAATGGTTTTGGACTGTGGGAGGAAACCTGAGCACCTGGAAGTAGACACATGAGGATACAATAGACTGAATATTCTGACCTGGTTGTCTGAGGTGTGAGGTGCTGCCAATGCAGCTTTGTGTACATCTTTGCTTGGAAAGTGTAAACCTGAAATAAGAGCTGATCATGTTCCAGTTAGCAAGAAAGAGGTCTGGGGTGTTTTTTTTTTTTTGGTTTGTTTGCTTATTTATTTACTTATTTATTTATTTAGATTTTGCATTTGTATTGAATCTGGATTTTTTTTTTTTGTAGTATGTAGCTGTGTATGGTGTGTCTGACATGTTGTGTGAAACATCTGTAATAAATAAATCAACCCTTTTTTTCTCTCTATGTTTCTTTCCTGTCTCGCAGGAGTGAGCGGCCAAGGATAACCAAAGATGTTGTGTGTTTTCATGCAGAGGACTTTAACGATGTTGTGCAGAGGCTTCAGCTCGACCTGTATGAACCACCCGTGTCTCAGGTAAGAACAGCGTTTCTGTTCAGGATGTATGATCGCGCACTTCGGTAGTTGAGAGTCCAAATGACTGAAACCATGGTGGTTAGTCGTCTAACGGGTGTGAGATAGCCGTCCTGATGTAGAGTAGCTTGTTTTTCACTCCACAGCTGGCTTCAGGGCCTCGGGAGAGTTGATATCTGGGGCATTGTGTCAATTTCTTGACGTCTGGCAGTCTGAGAAAACCCGTTCCAATTCTGTAAACCAGCCACAATGGCAGAAGATTGACCAAAGTTCAGTTTTTCCCCACTGATTTGCCTTTTTTATTTTAGGAAACCTTAAATGCAGTATATTTAGCTAAAATTACTTGATTTTTTTTTTTTAATTCAAGCTACATTGAATTTTTGCAGCCTTGCTGACCGTCTGTTAAATTAATTGTTTCTTTCACTATTTGATATTGTTGTTGTTGGATGACATGGATAGTTAAAAATTATGCACTGAATGTGAGCTTGATGTTGCCGAATATTCCCTAAGACGGAACATCCACCTAGCCTGGGGTGAATGATTGTTTTAGTGTATATACTACACGGGAACTTGAGCCAAAATTGGACTAAAACAAGACTCTTATGCTTTAGTCCTTAATTTTTTTTTAATCATAATGGAAAGGTAGAGAGCTGTGTAACTGCGTCTCGCTGAATCTCTTTAAACGTTTAAGTATATACGACATGTAAACAAAGAAAAGCAAACTAAAACTAGATTTTTCTAGTTGATATTTATAAATTTTTACCATGACAGATGCCGTTAAATTCGCTCACTTAAAGCGCAGAGCTCAGAGTTTAGTACGAGTCACATGCACTGTAAACCTATTTTAATATATACTGCACAGAAACACAAGATAAATGTATTTTATACACAAGAAAAATTATTTTATTTTTTTTAATGGTTTATTGTTCCATTTTTAAGAGTGATTATAATGACGCCACCTACTCCAGGTGACTGTCACAAACTGTTAGTGTCCATCATTCTGATTCAAGTGTTATCCACTCAGGATAACCCTAATCGTTAGATAGTGGACCAATCAGATCGCACCGCTCCCAGTGTAGTATTCTGATTGATTGTAATTATAGTTATGTGCTGGAGTGAAATGGATGTGTATCAATCAGATGCGGCTTTCAGAACATCCGTGATGCTCATGCACCACAATCCAAATTTAATAAAAAGTGAAGTCATCAAATTACCGGATGAGATCGGAGGTGATGAGGTCAGGGTTATATACAGTGTGTCACCTCGGGTTTAATGTTCAGACCTGTACATGTTATAGAGAATATGACTATTTTATTTCTATACACAGTACATGTTATCGAAGTATTAGATATGAGGCACGAGATAGTGTGGCCGAGAGCAGTCTACTTCTAGTGCTGTTAAATAAACGGATACGTCCTGCAGTGTGTGCAGTGGGTGGACGATGCGAAGTTGAACCAGCTCCGGCGTGAGGGCATCCGGTACGCACGCCTGCAGCTGTGCGACGACGACATCTACTTTATCCCACGCAACGTCATTCACCAGTTTAAAACGGTGTCGGCCGTGTGCAGCCTGGCGTGGCACATCCGCCTCCAGCAGTACCAACCCGAAAAAGAGCAAGCGCAAGTAAAAGACGAACAGGAGGTACGCAAGCCCGGCTCGCCCGTTCCTGACAAGCCTGTTCACCCGAATTCGGCTACGTCGCACCCACCTCAAGCGGACAGTTTGCGCCCAGAAAGTGCACCTTCACTCCTCAACGCCACTCCGCAAGCCCCCACGATTCCTCAGGCTGACCTCCACCCTGTTCCAGGTGACTCTCTGAGCAGCTTTCAGTCACAATGACCTACAGGTGACTGAAATGATCTGAGGTGACGTTATTCACCTGCTAATTCATTTAACTTGACTGACATTCCAGGAAAGGATTTGGACTGACTGAGTAAAAACAATACACACACACACACACGCGCACACACACACATATATATATATATATATATATATATATACACATATATATATATATACATATATTTGTGTGTGTGTGTGTGTACATACACACTTTTTAAAAGAAAAACATTTTGTTCAAGAAACAACCCCTGTAAGTACTTTTTAATTTTTTTCACTCAGCCAAAGTATTTAATTTTATAATATTATTATTATTATTATATTATTTTTATTATTAATTTTTTTTCTGATTGTTCGGTATTGTTTCATATTTCATTATTTTTGAAATGGAGCTCTTTCGTGAGGAAATCTTCATTACTGTCTATCAAACTGTGGATCATGTGGATCAGTTAATTGGTTTTTTCAAAAAGAAAAAAAAAGTGCCTAACAGCAATCATGTCTCTAAAGAAGAAAAAGAAATCCGTGTTCATTGTTAATTTTTGTGGATATTTATTTCTCTAAATTGTGTACATTTTATCCCAGCTAAAGAACCAGTACCCTAAATTTTCAGAGCAGGATTGGTTCTCAATAATTTATTTAATTTTTTCAAAAATGCTGTCTGGTATGGAAAGTCCATTTATGTCCAAATAAGTAATAAAATAAGTTTCCAAAGAGTTCCCAAAAGCTGTCCAAAGCTGGATCTTGACACGCTTAATTGATTGATTTCCCAGCAATGGCTTGTCACACTCTGGACTTTTTCCATGATATGAATTTCTCAGGGTCCCTTTTCTTTCTTTTAAAGGTTTTTTTTAATTGGACGTTATGGGTAAATTTGTAACAGTGCCACAACTGGATCATGTTTATCGCAGGAATACATGTGTACTGCACAAATCTCTTTTATAAAATATTTTCCTCATGATTTTCTCTTCATATGTGCATCGCAAGCTCAAATACCTGTTTAAAAAAAAAAGACAGATTGTGTTTCATCACAAGTTTTTATCAGTTGACTGACTTTTCAGTTTTTTAAAAGGAGTTTTTGAGTGTAGATAAAATGCAGGTATAACATGCCTGATTAATTTATTTGATTTTCTTAACTTGGAGTGGATTCATTAAATGGGTATCATGTGGTAAACCATTTAAAGGGACAATTAGGGGTGGGAAAATCAGCAGCCCGGACACCCAGGTGGAAGATTTACTACTTCAAGGTTGACTGAGATGAGTTGAACAAAATTCAACCACTGGAAAAACAAACATTTTAATAATTGCTACGTCTTTTCAACTTTTACATTTTTGCTTTGTTTTTTAGCTTCAAGCTGGTATCTGATGGTAACATTTTTATTTTATTTTTGTTGAATCAGGAACATCTGTACACTAAAGCAACATTTCTGTTAATCTGCGTCACGCGCAATTTGAAACGGCAAACCAAAAATAAACGATGTCGTTAAAAAAAAAAATAATAAATAATATAATAATAAAATAATAAAATAATTCAGTAAATTCCTAAGATTGAAATGGAAACAAGTTTCCCACATTTAAGTCACATGACCTGAAGTGCAAACAGAAAGGGGACCTTTCTGAAAGAGCTCTGTTAGTGACTGTGGGAGGAGAAACCCTGGCTCGATTTTCATAACATCACTCTACCGCAGATAAGTTTTGCCGAAAATACATTTATTTATTTATTTGTTTTAACTGTAGCTTCTATTTTGTGCAAAGCGACAGTGGGGAAAACCGGCTCCAGTTACCGTTTAACATCGCGAGAGAATACAGACACGAGCCAGAATCGTACTGTTTGTATTATTATTATTTTTAACGCTAGCCAGCGACTTGCATGACTTTTCTTTTTTTCTCTTCGGTACCATCAGGAATCTGGTGTGAGTTTATGATCTGAGAGAGTTTCACTCAGTAGCCTAATGGTGTAGCTCCTAGCACGTTCGGCTCGCAGCTAGAAGCGTGTGGGACCGAGTCCCGGGCTCGGCGTGGGGCGTTTCCCAGTGGATTCTGCATGTTCGCCCCATGCTCACGTGGGTTTCCTCTGGGTACTTCAGTTTCCTCCCACAGTCCAAAGACATGCACATTAGGTTAATTGGCTTTTTCAAATCACCGCTAGGTGTGTGTCTGTGAATGGATGTGTGCACTGCCCTACAATGATCTGGCGAGCTGTCCAGGGTGTACCATGCTTTTGCTCAGCGTTGGCTGAAGTAGGCTCCAGCCTGCCTGCAACCCTCTTCAGATGAAGCAGTTCAGCAGAGGAGTAAGTGATATGCTAACATCTTTTTATTAGAAGCAGGTGTAGAGATGATGTAGCTGTTGTTGAGATGGGCTTCTTGCAGGCAAATCACCGTGATATCTAATTTACACATCAGTTTACACATCTGACTTATTTTAACATGGCGGATTGATGGTACATTTTGGTACTCATTCCCTTTTCATTTGGTGAGTCAGTCCCAAATCACTGTACTGGGATAATTCCCTCCCTATTACATATCAGTGCACTTAACACGCGTCGTTATTACATTCGTTAATATTACACGCCTCCACTTAGCACCCAGAACACCAGACTGGGCAGCACACACAGCTAGCCAATCAAAGTCCGATTTTTTTCCACCCCTGGATTATACGGGATCCTCGTTAGTTTATAGAACAACAACCTAAATTCTCCAAGTTATTTGAACCTGAGCTTCCTGACCGGATGGTACATTTTTAGCTTTTTGGTGTCTGGTCTCCTGGTTTTAACATTGAGCTCTTTTTTATTCTAATTGTTTATTTGACACAGCGCTTATTTACCTCTCGGGGAGCCAGCACTGGGTTTCTGTAAAATGTCAGGTGATCAGGTGAAATCCATGAAGGAAACGACGAGGGTTTTAATAACAAATGTGTACTGTCTTTGTTTGTTTACTGTCACGACTGCTTCTGTTCAAAATCCCACATTCAGTGTTTTTATCTTATTTATGTATATTAGTAGGATTTTACTTTTTTTTGGGTGGGGGGGTGTTTCCTATTTCTTCTGTGTATTTGGAGTATTAATTTCGAGAGCAAATAATCGGTGCTTCTTTTTTACTATTTCTTTGTTGCACAAGGTCATCACTAAGGTCATCATTTGCCTCGAAAGCAGTTGGACTGACCACCACGACCACCACCCCCAACCCCCCACTCAAATGACTTTTGTGACTGTACAGTAAGCCCCCCCGCCCCTTTATGTATTTCTTTTTATTTGAAATTAAACCAAACTGCGTCATCTCTCGACATCCAGATCGGACTGTCCTATGTTTTCACACCAGCAAAGGCAAATTTGTTAAGAAAAAAAAACCCAACAAAACAAAAACCACACACACGGCATCAGTCACGTACATCACTTTTATACATCAATGTAACTTTCGAATCTTTTCTCATAGTTTAGGAATTCAAAATGTAGGTTTTCCTAAAGCTTCATGGTTGGCCTTTAAAATAAATAAATAAGTAAATAATGCATGTGCTTTCTAACGCTAACAGACGCTAACATATGCAATTAAGAAGTTCTTAAGAAGGACACAACAGTACACTTTTTTTTTTAAATGTTTATTTTTTTTCTCCCAGTCCTGAACTGAATTTGTGCGGTGCTGTGTTTTCTGAGCATTGTGACAGCATATAACTGATGGATTGGCTAAAAGAACGTCTTTCTCTGATGCAGTAATCACCTCTTAGGTCCTAATGAGTGCCTTTTTACACCTCTAACACTCAGAGTCAAGCAATAATGAAACTTCTCATGGTTTAGCATCACCCGAGTACAGCGTATCAGTACCAAGAGCAACGTATCTAATCTCAAAACAACAAAGGCCATTTTATACTCTCTGTATATTATCACAATAAGGTTGGCGGTGAGAAATATCAGGACTTGTCTTCTCCTCTCAGTCTGGCGTCAATTCCAGCATGAAGCGATTTTAATAGTCACTTTCTACGGTGCGTTTTCTGGAAACAATTCAATTCAAACCTGGGAATTTTTTAGCAGTGTGCGTTTTTCAGTAAACCCTTCCCCTGCAAATCAGTCATTGCATCCCATAATATACACATCATGTGTTTCTTCTGACTACTGGCAGCTATATATATTTGTCATTGTTGATCAAGTTTATTAACCCCCTTTTTTTTCTTATTTAATTTTTTCTTCTTTGCACTATAGGAAAATCTGCTATTGGATCAAGGCATGCTTTGTGTGAATTACATTTAGCATCACTAATTGCTCTTGTTAATGTTTATTTGTTTGTTTCTGTTTTAGTACGGTCTCGGTTTTCCATGTTTGTTAAAGGATATGATGTAAATAATCAGTGCCGTTTTAATAGAACTGTTCTGTGTACATTCTTAATCATGTGTATAAAGACGTACAATGGAATGCATAGACCTTTTTTTCTGTATTTTTTTAAATAAATCATTTTATGAGTGCACCCAAGTTTAATCTTTTACATTTTACATTGATTTAATCCCGGTACAGTCAACAGAACGGCTCGCAATGCTGTTCCAAATTTGATATGTCCTCAGATATTCTCCCATTACCTCAGATGTAACGATGGAATACAAGTACACTGACACCGGAACAACCATTTATATTTAGAAATAATAATATCTTTTTATAGTAAGTGTGTGAGATGGTAGGAGGCATGGTGTGTATAGGAAATATGCAGATTATTATTACTATAATTTATTTATTTTCTGGAAATCAAAAGTGTAAATAGAGGTGTTCAGAACTCCCACTCTTTATAGAAGGGGCGGATTCACGTGACCTCGTACATCGTTTCATGGGTTTTTCTTTGTCAAATGGGGCGGATTCGTGTGACGTGTCAAAATTTCATGGATTTTCCTTTGTAAAAAAAAAGGGGGGGGGGGGGGGGGGGGGTTGGGATTGGCATGACATGCAGAAATCAGTCGCTTTAGCCGTTCAAGAACAAGCAAAAACGACTGAACTGCTTCCGAAGCTGTTCGCTCTTATTCAAGCCACTCTGAATTCCCACCAAATTTCGAGCAGGTCCAAACCTTTTTTCCAGGACCGCGACAACGGACCATTTACCAAAAATTCAAACGAATACCTCCGAAAATTTATTCAATTACCCTCGAACTAAAATTCGCTTGTACGTTCGGCCATGGTTGCTTACATGTGAGCCAGCCTTAACATTTCGCAGATGAAATCACATGGCGCATGTGCAACAACCATGACCGCGCTCCTTTAATTTGTCTAAAAGGGGTATGTTGTCTTGAATAGGGATGCATTGATGCTCGCAGTATTCTCTATTACCCTGCAAGTGTATTTAGCTGTACAGTATGTAATGTCCCATACTGTGATGTATGTTTTCAGTGATCTGGGTGTATCTGATGGCAGGTACTACTTACCACAGATATACTGTGGTGTCTTTCTACAATTTAAGTAATCAGGTTAAACATCAACAGAAACACAAAGTTGCTGATCAACAAGAAGCAGAAGGTAAAGAAACTCTTACTCTCACTTTGAAAGACCATGCTCAGTCAGGTGGCCATCTTTAATTGGTCGCTCTCAATTAAAAATCCAGTTTAAACGCTTCAACGTATTAAACATAAAACAAGAGGGGTTTGTTTACTAGCAGCAGCACAACAGCAACCAACATGAACGAAGCTCAAGAAAATGCTTAATGCCAAGTATAGATGCTTGTTGATTGATTCAGTATTGAAGAGTAGGGTGGGGAAAACCCACAAACGTTCCAACCAGTTATGACTTCACATAGTACTTTATCAAGAAGGAAAAAAAACAACAACCTTTTCACTGAGGATGAACTTGTAAAACAGTATACCATGATAATGTGCAACTATACTGTTACTGATGAACTACAACCTGTACATTCGTTTAGATTTATAATCATTATTGAATTATAAATAATTCCAGGCATGTCTCATCGTGATATGATTCTTCAAACAGTAGCATACCTTTTTTCAGGACAGACAAAAACAGTACTTGAATATTACAATGAATCTAATAATTTAACACTGGAACTCCTGCTGCGTTCAATTATTTGTTTAAATTATTCATATCATTCCACCTTAAAACGTCATATACACATAAAACAGAGAGAGAGAGCTGCTATTTACACACAGTATGAATAAAATATCGATCAGCTGTATGCCTATAGGACATCAGTTGGAAGTTTGTCTTTGTAGCTCATACCAGTCTAGTAGTGGATGAGACAGTCCACACTGCTCCAATCTTGTTATATATGAATAAATATAAAATGTTATAACGTTATAGTGCAAATGACTTACAAATCAGTAGCACACTGCAGTAGTCCTGTGGTTGATCTTGATAGTCTTACAGAAGAGGATCAATCAGAAGTAAAGCTAAAATCACCTATTAATTTTTTTCATAAAGCAGTACCGTATATAAAAATTAAACCAAAAAAAACAGAAAAAAATTGCTGCTAGATACAGCTGCACATGAAAAATAGAACACAAGTGAAGCATAAAAAGTTTAGATGAATGAGTCGGTAACAAAGAACAACAACAACAACAAAAATGTACAATGTGATTTTATGTGGTGGTGCTCTGTAATGGAGCTGTGAGAGTGAAAGTGGATGGTTTCATTAAAAAAAAAAGAAAAAAAGAAAAAAATTAAATTTTTGAAGCTACAGGATGTGTGTAATTCTTATCAGTTTATTTTCTAATCACAAAACATTTGGAGAATTGAAATTTTTTTGTTAAAATCCAAAGTGTTTTGGAAGTTTTTTCTGCTAAAAAAGTAAAATTGAGGTACAAGATTTTCTTAAAATTCTTTAAAAAAAATATCTTGCTAACAAAATTGGTAAAATTGAAAATTGGTGCTAGGGTGTAAATTTTATATTTGTTCAACCATGCCATTGAAATGAGCATGTGATTTTTAGAGGCTACACCAATGGAGGAGGACAAGGTCAAAATTCGCTTTTGAGCCACGTGAAAACGTTTAAAGTTTGCTGTGGAATTACTCGCTTAAAAGTTTCATAATTCGGCAGAGGCCGCTTATTTCAGTCAGTTGCCAATAGCCAGTCGAAACACTAAGTGCTAAGAGATTTTGCCACGTTTCAGATTGTTTGAACAACTTTATTTAAAAAATTTTAAAAAACGTTTTTTGACAAATCTGGTGACTTTTTCAGGCCTTGTTGGTGATTGTCTTGAACTCAGTAAGGCTCCTCAGCTCTCTTCACAGCTGCTCTTATACAAGTTTATACGAGAAAGCTGTTTTTCTCAACTCGCAGTTTCATTTCAGACTCACTCGGCTATTTCTGGTGGCTTCTGCTTTTCAAAAATAACTTCGGGTGCTCTGGGCGCCCCGTTGCCCCATTCTTCATGTCCGCCTCACAGCAAGAAGGTCCCGAGCACAGCGATGGGATTTCTCTGTGGAGTCTGCACCTTCTCCCTGTCCTTGCATGGATTCCCTTCAGGTACTCTAGTTTCTTCCACAATCCAAAGACATGCATGTTCGGCTAACTGGCTGTTCTTGATTTTCCCCATGCTGTGGGTGTGAGTGTGAATGGTTGTGTGTGTTGCCTTGCAATGGACAGGCGAACTGTTTAGAGTGTATCCAGCCTTCACCCAGTGTCGGCTGAGATAGTCTCCTGCTTCCCTGCGAACCTAGTAGGATTCAGCGGTTGAGGAAATGAATAAATAAAATAAAAAATTTTAATTATCCAAAAAAAATAATAAAACTGATAAGAATTACAAGAACCCTAACAGTTAAGATCCTCAAGAATTATTTCATTTTTATAAAGTGTGTAAGTCGTGATGACCATTGAGACATGAGTGAATATTTCATTTTCACTGTTGAAGGTATAATACAAGCTGGGATTGAGAAATATACAAAAAACTTTTCCGATCTGGGAAACCCGGAGTTACTATAGTCGAAAATGTCAGACTTTCACTTTGTGAAGGGTTTTTCCCCAGGCTGACAATCATATGTCTTCGATGCATTAAATATACTCTTCACTCACTATGGTACATAGTTTGGACACTATCTGTCGCAGTGCTTTATGGGATTTCACCTGATCCCATAACAACCTCCTAGATAGTAAATGTACTGTTTTCAAGACTTGACCTGAGTTATTGACCAAAAAGGCAATTATTTAACACTTGTAGCCGCTGTGTTACGTTCACCACGGCGTCTCCTTCTCTTCCTTATCTTCTTGTAAATCAGTCTTTTTTTTTGTTTGTTTTTTTTTTTTTTTTTTTTAAATGGGAACCTGATGTAGGCAGTTCCTCCATTACTACACCCACTGACCACTGAGCCGCTTCATGTTCGGTCTGATTTACACCCACGTTTCTGGCTGGTTCCTCGGGCCTTTGGGTTTCCCGAAACGGGTTCCAAAACCTGCAGAAACCAAAGAAAATTTTCCCAGACATTTAATATTTACATATATTTATTTATCACATGCTTTATTATTATTATTATTATTCAGAGATTTCTGAGGACCCAAGTATAACCAAAGTATGACCAACTGACCAGAACATACGTGCTGAAAGATGAAGAGTCAGGAAGATCTAGACAGGGATTTGTTTTTGCTCTTTGGCTTTTCAGTACAATTTTATCCAATAGCTTACATTTAGATCCCTAACACGCAAGCCGGAGGGCACAGAGCACAAACATCTTAAGAGGAACCTGCCTGAAAATTATTATACCCATAATAAATCGTGACTTTTTTGTTTCTCATTTTTCTTCCCCAAATTAGCCATACGTTATTCCCACTCATCAAGTACTGCCTCCCTATCAATTACGACTACCACAACCAGCCAAGCGTATGCCATCCCTCCCTCCCATGAGTGCTCGATCAAGCTCCGGGCTGCGGCATCCACCTGGATTCGAACCTCCGCTCTCCAGGTTGGTACTTACTCTTTCTAATGATTACAAGTGAACAGTATCTGGGTGAGAGTAGAGCACAAATTCGGAAGCATATAATTGTATCAGATTTTTTTATATGTAGTAGCATTACATTTATGGTATTTGGCAGAAATCTTAATCCAGAATGACTTACATTTTTATCTTATGTATACAACAGATCAGTTGAGGGTTAAGGGACTTGCTAAAGAGTCCAGCAGTGGCAACTGAGTACTAGGTCTTGAACCCTTGACCTTTTGGTTAGAGCCTTAATCACTTAGCCACCACTGACCGGTGCATTGCATTACAGTTTCCTTTCACTTGAACTATCAGGCCTGAAACTGATCCCACGTGTACAAAGTGGTATCAAGGTTGGAGTGGGAGAATTTTGCCAAGGATGGAGTGGCCTGCTCAGACCCTTGACCTCAACCCCACTGCGATCACCTTTGGGATAACCTGGACATCAACAGCATGATATCAGTACCTGACCTTATTGTGCCTCTTGTGGCTAAAAGGACAAATCGGGACAACCACCCTCCAAAGTCTAGTGAAAAGACTTCTCAGAAGAGTGGTGTTTGGTAAGGTTTTCTACCTCATGTTCTGCATAAGCAGTAGATAGTGACCAAAAGTATAAAAGTAAAGATAAGGTTTCTTGCAAGGTTGCTGGGTTAACTTTCCATGACAGTTCTTGGCAGTTCCTCGGGCAGCCTCGGTTCAGATTCCTCTCAAGCAGTATTGGTTACATCCCACTAGATGGAGAACTTGAGCCAATACCTTGACTTGAAGAGGAGAGATTATACTATATCTTATTTAGCTTGGGAACATTTCAGAATCCCCAAGAGGAGCTGGGGTCTGTGGTTCAGAATAGAGATGTCTGGGCTGTCCTTTAGAGCTCAACTGGCCAAAAAATGTAAATGTTGCACCTTTGTTGGCTGTCTTTTGCCCATTTTTGGACCCGATTCCCAGTGACAAAGCTGGCCAACATTTGACCCACAAATCCCTAGCTCTAAAGTTCACCATATTTGGGCTGGACGTATTACTTTTTTAACTCCCTGCTTAGTCATGTGCTTGGATTATATCCTTGCAAGTCACCATGAATCCAACCATCTACCAAAAATCCCTAGAATACCAAGTCCTTGAATAATTCTGGGTTAAGTTCTTACTGAAAGTGAATCCTGAGGAAGCACCATGCTGTGGAGGAACAGGACCAGGCACCGGAGCCTCTTTAGCTACAAACCAACAGGATTGTTTTGTTAATATACAAAACAGAACATTAGAACCGTAGATAAAATGTTTTTAAAATGCCCATCAGAGCTTGTTATTTTAACTGTAGAATAAAAAGTCTCCCAGTACTCACTTTTCTGTTTTCCTTTCCACAATTTCAAGCTCTGGAATGAACAGAGAACATAATACTTTATCATTAGAGTCATCTTGCATGGTTTTGCTCAGTTTTCTCTGAGCTAATGACTACACTTCTCCAACACACAACAAACAGAGGCTGTAAAAGAACAACCTTGGTCCTGGACTTTTTGGATAGTGGCGTCTTCTCAGGCTGCTCCACTTCAGGGTGTCTGCTGTCCAATAACGGCTGGTCCTCTGCTCTTGGTAATACTTTGGAAAGACAAGAAAATCATAATATGGTGTGTGGATGTTTGAGAGGTGCCAGGAAAAAAAGAGACAAATTTTAGATTTTTTAGAAATTTTAGATAGAAAATTGAGGCTTGTATCAGTTACCAGGCTCTGCTGTAGCCCCACCGTCTAGATCAGGCTGACAAACCACAGACACACATTCTACAGTAGGGAATATAGGACATGCTTTAACAACTCAGGCACTGAAGAAGTAGAAAATGTATAATCTCATTTTATGATCTCAGGGAAACTCAAACCTATGATTCAGTTCAATTCCTAGTGCACATAAAGGTAACGAGTCATGAGTCTAGTCTTAATCTGAGGTTAAACCGAAGTCACTTTGTCCAAATTCAGCTAAACTGTCCTTCGCCGTGCAATTACTGATCAACACATTGACATTCGACCTTTATATTTGAAACCCAACTCCAACTCTACAATCTGTCACATGAGCTCAGAGGATTATGACCGTGTCCTATTTTTACAAGGTCAAATTAAAGTCACGGTCCTTCGCTGTGGAATTACTGATCACCAAATTGACATTCGGCTTTAATATCTTAAACACAGCTCCATCTCAACACCTTTTTCAAGGTCAAATTAAACTCAGTGTCAAAATAAAATTCGTGGTCACAGTGCAAGTACTGACCACTGTGTTGGCGGGTGATTTGGATCTACTTGTTTCTATAGCAGCACCATATTCACTGACCTGGATGATGGGAGTGCCACATAAACTGATATGGTGAATTGTTCATTTGTGTAAGGAGCCTGAAGTGTCCGTGCTTTAGAAATACAGATTAAAAGCTGTTCCTTTTTATTTTCTGACAAGAAAAACAAGATAGTTTTGTGCTAAATGAAGCTCTATTTTTATGTATTATGTTTTTATTTCAAACGAGAGTAAAACAGGTGGTGAGGGAAATAACTTCGTAGATGCGAAAATCTTGTTTGACTGACGTTCCACAATATTAAGTGAAACTGTAAACAGATCAGTTTTATGATGCCGATCTTTAATAAAGAAATGACGATAGTCACAGGCAGATAAGAGTAGAACTGCAGCATGTTGACAGTAACTCCACACCACATTAATTCTACAGTTAATATGTACAGGAAATGTCTTCCTTGCAAAAAAACAAAACCAGAGTGGAAGTTACATTTTAGACAGAATTATTTAAGTACATTAATTCGGCTTCTTTAGTCATGGAGCGGGTTCTGTTTGGTGCTGTTTGACTGCTGCACAGTAGAGGAAATTGTGACTCAATGGAAATGCCTACCTTGTTTTGAACTTTTCACTTTAACACTCTGTCGGAAAACAGAAACACATGCATATATATACGCTCAGAAACCATGAAGCAATAGACGTGTGAATCACTGACTGAATCATTCAACAAACTTGGAACACAGTTGTTTCCTTTAAGTTACATTCATGGCTTTGTAATTGAACATTCCACGAGCCAGTAGTACCAGTTACAGCTTAGTTTCCTGCAAGGTTACAATATAACTAACATTCTACTTGGAAAAGAGTGAAAAAAGAGTCCCGGGCTTTGACATTTCTGTGTGGGGTTCGCATGTTCTCCCTGTGCTTGCGTGGGTTTCCTCAGGGTACTCCGGTTTCCTCCCACAGTCCAAAGACATGCACATTAGGCTGATTGGCTGGTCCAAATTACCCTTAGGTGTGAATATGAGTGTGAATGGTCGTGTGTGTTGCCTCGTAATGGTCTGGTGAGCTGAACACACTTGGTGCTTAGAGAGCTCCACTATTATTTTTTATTGTTGTCTCGGCCGTTGTCTCGGCGGTAACTTTTAGGAGTTTTTAGGAAGCAATAAGTGTTAAAGTCACAGAACGTGAGCTATTTCTGTAACTACAGAATTTTTGTGTCCCCTTTTCCCCTACGCACAACTGAATATCACGGTAAAAATGTCTACATGACATTCATCACCTTGCTTCTGGTCATCACCTCTCGGAATGTCCTGGGCTGGGAGTTTCCTGCCCACTCAGACGAGGTGCCCAATCTCTGCCTTTGTTCGAATGTATCTGACTGAAAGGGGGCGCTGTTGCTTTGATCTGTAATAAAAGGAAGCCTCATTTCATTGGAAGCCTGCTGAAGCTTTTAAAATCCACAATCTGAAATGAATGGGGTGCCATTACATATCTGTAAAGTGCAATCTGTTTTAGAAGACAAGTAAAAGGATCATAAAAATCTGTGACTTAAAACACAAATAAATTCCATCCATGGCCCAGAGAGAACAACATTTTTGATGAGCCATTAAAAACATCCATTTAAATTCCACAGCATTTACTCAGTGCTACCACCTGAACAAATTCTTTAGAAAATATGCAGTCACGTGTTCACCAGGAATTTCTCTCACTTAATTTCCGTAAATATCAAAGCTTTTCGTGCCTTTTTCTGTGCTTTCAACCATACTAGGGCAACACAGTGGTGGAGTGGTTAGCACGTCCGCCTCACAGCAAGAAGGTCCTGGGTTTGTGTCCTGTGCTTGTTTTCATGTTTCTGTTTTCTGTGCTTGCATGGGTTTCCTCCGGGTACTCCGGTTTCCTCCCACAGTCTAAAGACATGCACATTAGGCTAATTGGCTGTTCCGAATTGCCCCTAGGTGTTAGTATGTATGGTTGTGTGTGTGTGTGTGTGTGTGTGTGTTGGCCCTGTAATGGTCTGGCGAGCTGAGTGTACCCTGCATGCACCAACTGTCAGCTAAGATTCAACTTAAAGCGGTTTGGCCAGTGAGTGAGTGAGTGAGTCATGCTAATGAGGTAAACTGGAAAAGCTCAAACAGCTTTAATACATTAAATCAGGTTAATATTTATTTAAATGGTTCAGTATATGTTTTCTATGTTAAGCAATGATTCAAGCTGCCGCTCAGATGACCTCATATTACCTTCTTCTGTGACTTGGATGTAAGATTCTGGGGTTCTTGAAGGCAGTGGATTAGAAACAGGATCTGGTGTTTCTAAAAAAATTTTTAAAAAAGACAAGACATTGTTTACATCAAATAATGAAATGTGATTCAACAGAAAAGAATCAGCTGTGAGATCAGCAACCCTTTTTTTTCCCCTTTTTGTATAATTTATAAATGTATTCTATCGCAGGGTCAACACACACACACAACCATCCACACTCACACTCAACTTGGGCCAATGTGGAACAAACATGTAGCCAGATGTGCACGCGTTTGGACTGCAAGAGGAAACCGGAGTGCCCGGAGGAAACTCATGCAAGCACGGGGAGAGAAAATGCGAACTCCACACTGAAAGCCCACTCAAACCCAGGACCTTCCTGCTGTGAGGCAGCCACCATGCTGCCCAGGATACTTTTAGCGACTTCGTTATAATCCTGTGTTTGCAAACTTTAAAAAGCTTTAAAGCCACAAAAGAAAATAAACCAACTCACTTTTATTAAGCACACACTCACACACACACACACACACACACACACACACACACACTTCATGTGTTCGTGCTTTTGTATTTCTCGTATTTCTGTGGTTTGCAACCTTCCCCATTTCCTTGGCCAAAAACTGACAGATTAGGGATAGAAAGAACACTCTCTACCTTTCTCCCCAACATTCTACTCTTTGAGATTAAGTGAACTAATATTTATATTACTATTAATTTATTATATTATATTAATATTTATTTACAAGAATTAGCCTTAAATAGCTGAAGCACGGATACACATCTGGGGGCATTTATTTTACCTTGTGAAGGTACATGAAGTGGAGTAAGAATCTGGAGGTTAACAGGGACTGAAAGAGAAAACAGATCAAATCACTGAATAGAATTCTTTCCATTCCTGCTGAAATAAAAGCAGACTCTTTCACATTCTTATGTCTTTTGTAACATGATGTACATGTAATGGACTCACCATTAAGTGACAGTCTGGCTCTTAAACTCTGTAGGGGAGAACATGTATAGATGTGAGTGTACTGTGTAAGCCAAGCATTTACATTTACATCTAAATGTTTATTTGGAACTGACTGTGATGCAACCATCACAAATATTAGGTGCAGCCTACAGCAAGAGCAACAAAATACCCAAACGTGCTAAAAACTCTAGGTTAAGAAAGTCTTATGCTAAGGAATAACTTTCCCAGAATTAGATCTGTGCTTATTTCTGAGCTAAACAACACGACGATAATGAGAACAAGAGCACTTGGGAGAGCGCAAAACTCCACCAAGCTGAAAAAACACTAACAGAAAAAACTCAGCACCCCCTGCTGGGCCTGCTGTAATACACTCACTCACTCATTTGCTGAAGCACCTAATCCTGCTATTGGGGTCTCGGGGCCAACACTGGGCAAAGGGGTACACCCTGAACATCCAGACCATCACAGAGCCAAGACATACACACACAACACTTCACAGTCACGCTTGTATCTAGGGGCAGCCATTTAGCCTAATGTTATGTCTTTTGATGGTTGGAGGAAACTGGAGTACCCAGATGAAACCCAAGCAAGCACTGGGAGAACAGAAAAGCCGTAGCCTGGGACTCGAACCCAGGATCTTGTTGCTGTGAAGCAGACATGCTAACCACTGTGCCACCATGCCGTGTCGCTGTAATACATTTTTTTAAAAAATTGTTCTATCTCACAATGTTAAAGAATCCTTTAAAAAAATTCCTGTATTCAGAATTCGACCCGGGAGTATTTTTTTTTGTTTAAAGTCCCACATCTAATTTCATGAAAATCTCTATATAATTTTTTGCATAGAGTTGCTAACAAACGAACAAATTAATGCCAACAAAAACATATCCTTCTTGGCAGAGTTAATCAGCATCGCACGTGGACATACCTGCACAGACTCGTGACAAATTGTCAAGGTGTTAGATAACCACATGCCTCAGGAGTAGCTTCAATGTATGTTGACCCAGATTCCACAAGTTTCTGGAATGTGTTGGACCATTCTTCAGAAGGAATAATCTCTTAACTGGTCTTTTAATGATGGCTGTAGAGAGTTGTGTCTAAAACCTCAGTCTAAAGTTAGAAGAACTTTGTATTGAGGTGCAGTGACACTTCCTTCACAAGTGAACCATGTTCAATAAATGCCACTTACAGCATAAGAGTACCACTGGGTTTTTCTATAATTAGGACATTTTTTTGTAAACACTCATACGTTCTCACTGTATGACTGTACTGTACCTGAATCAGAAAAAGCAAACACTTCCCCACACCCCAAGCTCAGATAGCTTTTGAAAATTGTGCTGACCTTGCTCCTGGACCAGGACCTCTTAATGTCTAAGCTTGAATTCCCAGACCACTCAGAGGACTTTCCAACCCTTAGTACAGTTTGCTGGGGATTTTCTTGTACCGCATTCTGTAATAAATCTGTAAGGAAATAAACAATCCATCAGGTATATCCAGTATATCAACTTCACTATTATTTTGGGTGCTATTAATATTGGTTTCCATTTTTGGTGGCATGGTAATTGTCAGATCTGCATTCACCAGCCACTGTATTTGAAATACCAGTACAGCGATGTCGTTACCCAATCATCACATTATACAGCAGCAGCACAGTGGATAAAAACATGCAGATACAGATCAAGAACTCAGAGAGCGCAAACCTCCACCAAGCTGGAAAAAATACAGAAAGGACCGAACACCCCCCCTACTGAGCCTATTAATATACCAGACTTCTACAAATGGTACTATCTCACAATGTTAAAGAATCCTTTAAACAATTCCTGGTACTGCATTTTGTTCCAAAATCGAATGGAGTGTTGCTTGTTCAAAGCCTTTATGAAAATCTGGAGTTTTTTTTCTGCATAATCTTGCTAACAAACGCACAAACTTAACCAAAAATACCTTCACAGTGGAGGTAAAAAGGTCACCAGATCTTGACCTGTACACATCTGCATGGTTTTATGCAGTGCGCTGCTGCCACCTGATTGGCTGTTCCTGATAAAGTGGCTGTTCCTGATGAGTGAATGCGTTCAGATTGCTGATGGGGAAAAAAATTTAATTCAGTGGGACAACATTTAATGCTCAACATGAACTGCCTTATTTACCTTCATCAGCCATTATATAAGATTCTGGAGTTCGTTCTGGTAAAGGTGGTGCAGGAGACGGAGGGCTTCCTCCTGTTAAGAGATTTACTAATTTACCCAAATCCAAGAGGTAAAACTGTAACGTAGTCCCAGTAATAGCAGTTTCATAAGTAGTCTTACCTCCACTGTTTGAAACAGTATCGGGTGGGATGACCAACATCAAGCTCTGATCGACACCCATTTCACTCTTGTCATCCTTATGATCCAAATCACCAATATCACTCATATCTGTAGCTGAAAGACACACTGCAGGGTTTTAGCATAAATTGGCACATTTATCAGTAGGTCTTCTAGTTCTATTGGTATTACATTTAGATCTGTAATGGAAAATAGCTTAGTCGGTCAATGCATGACTTGAGAAACTTTTCTACCTTCTTCATTAGCCATTTCATAAGACTCTGGAGTTCGTTTTGGCAAAGGTGGGAAGAATGAATGCGAGTTTCCGCCTGTTAAAAAATGTACTAATTTAACCAAATCCACAAGGTCAGTTTGTAACTTAGTCCCAGAAAGGTTTTTTAAATATTTGAAGTCTCCAACCTCCACTGACTGAAACAGTATCGGGTAGGATGACCAACGGCAAGCTCTGGTCGATGCCCGTATTGCCCATGTCACCCTTATCATCCATATCTCCAATATCACCTGTAACTAAAAGCACAGTAGAAGACCCATTGCAGATTTTAAGGATGTATCACATCATATTTATCCACATTGCTAATAGTCCATGAAAATCGACACTGAGATGGAGAAATCTAGGGAACTAGAGACCGGAACAAATCCCTGAGAGATGTGCATGCATATTAATCTTCTCACTCATTCTCCGAACCGTTTCTAATCCAACTAGGGTCACGGGGAGGCAGGGGACTATCTCAGCTGACACTGGGCGAAGACAGGGTACACCCTAAACAGCTCGCCAGACCATTGCAGGGCCAACACACACACAACTATACACATTACCCCTCCCACCTAGGGTCCCTTTTTGGAACAGCCAGTTAGCCTAATGTGCAGGTCTTTGGACTGTAGGAGGAAACCGGAGTACCCAGAGCAAACCCACCCACGCACGCACAGGGGTAAACATGCAAACATGTATTTTTACTTTAGTTAACAGTCTAAAGTGCACTAACCACTATGCCTTTTGGCAGTAAATTTAACCCTTGTGTTATCCATTAAAGGGGAAGTCATCGAAGAGTGACGCTATTTACACTTAGCAACCACACTGAGTAAGTTCTAGCCCCCAAATTCATTAGTGCACATGCAGCCAAAGAAACAACACTTCCGTCTTTTCTCCGACAGATCAGCATCAGGGGGGTGTGTGTACTCATGTTTGTGCTGATTGGCTGGAATAGTGTTGTGTGGCTTGCTCCAAACCACATTCAATGTTTCCTGTCTACTAAGCTAGGGATGTGTATGAACAACAATTTTTTAGCGTAAACAAAGAACGGGCCGAGGAGATATGCAGCAGCTCGTTAATAATTCTGGCTTCCTGAACTATTTTTCTGTACACTTTGCTCAAACAGATTAGGTTGCAACACCAACCAATAAATTAGCACCACATGACAAATACTTCACTGTTAACACATTTAACATGTTTCAGAACAGAGCTGCCCTTCAGATTAACAAACTAAGAGGGATGTTAAAAGACCTTTATGGGGAATTGCTTGCAGAACATTCATGTTGTTCAGTAGGAGGTTAATGCTAAACAAAATATTTCCTAAGATATTGAAATTCATTTTATGGGGTCATAATAAATGTATACTGTACCATTCAGCAAAGGCGAATCAATTGTGCACTGAAGAAGAGTAGGAGTAAGAATTTGCGAAGGTTCTGGAGACACAAATGAAAAAAAATGATGAATAAGTAACATTTTATTTAAGTAAATTATTTATTTACATATTACATTTGCAGTGCTTGCAGATGTGCCTGTTAAAAGCGTGGGATTGCACGCTTGCTCATATTTACAAAGCAGACACGACTAAAATTAGTTATCATTCTTTAAAACATCAAAATGAAAGAATCATAGAGCTTAGGTTAGGGCAGACAAATGCTACGTAAATTATTTAGAGGAAATTTCACCAAGGTATTAATTACAACACTATTATTTCATAAGACCTTAATCTTGGTAGAGCGGTAACATGGTGGCATAGAGGTAAACACGTCTGCCTGACAACAGGAAGGCACTGGGTTTGAGTCCAGGGTTTGGCGAAGGCGAATTTCCATGTAATCTGCATGCTCGCCCTTGCTTATGTGGTCCACCGAGTACTTCAGTTTTCTCCCACAGTCCAAAGATTGGCTGTTCCAAATTGCTCTTTGGTGTTAGTGTGAGTTTAAATGGTTGTGTGGATGTCGGCCCTCGATGGACTGGCGTGCTGTCTATGGTGTACCCCTCCTTCATCCAGAGTTGGCTGAGATAGGCTCCAGCCTCCCCATAACTCAAGTAAGATTAAATGGTTCGGAAAATGAATAAATGAATAAACAATATTGACAGAAAAACTACTTGCATGTAGAGCAATAATGTTGGTCATAATGAGACAAAAATAAAGGACACTCCAGCTAACCTTCATCAGCCAAAATATAGGATTCTGGGGTTCTCTCTGGTATAGGGGGAGGACTGTCTTCATCAGATATAGGTGTCATCACATCTGGCCACAAAAACACAAATGCAATGGTGGTATTGTTAGAATATTAGACTATTAGGCACTTATTTTTCCAATAAACCTGCCTCTAATAAACTTCTGAGATTGTCATGTCATGAAATTCAGTAGCCATGGAAACATTTGGCACATTTATAGTCTCACCTGTATTTTTTTCCTGTATAGGCAGTTCATTATACTGTGTCTTAAGATTCAGAATTGGCCTGCTTAAACGAGGGTTCTCTATGTTGCCTAGTACTGCATCTGTACACCCTGTAGACCCAGTGGACATTGGAGAATCTGGGCCAAAATATGGATCCTCCACTGTAAGACAAATGGACGGAGCCTGGAGAAGAACACCATCATTTTTTATTTCTGCCTGATGGGGCTGATGTAGGCTGGACTCCTGCACCGGTGTTGGTCTGAAGGGATTATTATAGTTCAGAGTGTCTGTTTGTTGGATTAGGTTTGTTGTAGCAGTTTCAGGTATTTGGTTGTCATGGCATCCATGATCTGCATTCTGAGGTCGGTGAGGTTTAGGTATCTGGGAATTAAGGTGTCCAAGATCTGTTTGGTGAATTGGTGAAGGTTCAAGTATTGGACATGTTTGGTATCTAATATCTGTTTGATCCAAAAGAGGGAGGTCGAGTATAAGTGATTTCTGGTATCCGAGATCTGTTTCCTGAAGTAGAGCAGGTTCAGCTGACTTTCGACATCCAAGATCTGTTTTCAAAAGTCTAGGAGGTTTAGGTATCTGGGGCTTTGGGAATCCAAGATCGGTTGGCTGTAGTACTTGAGGAGGTTCCATTATAAGAGACTTTCGATTTCCAAGATTTGCCGGCTGCATTGGAGGAGGTTCGAGTATCTGGGGCTTTCGGGTTGCAAGATATGTTGGCGTTAATGGAAGAGGTTCAGGTATCTGGGACGTTTGGTAGCCAATATCTGTTTGCTGAAGTGAAGGAGGCTTAGGTGCCTCGGAATTTAGGTGTCCAAGATCTGTCTTCTGTAGCTGACTTTGTGTGGCAGTAGCCCTTGAGGAAATCTTATGCTTTGCCCAGTTTTTCATGCCATTGAGCATATCTGCTGGTGTCCGTTTGGGACCTACGGGACTGGTAGTTTGCAAACGTGGAGACAAAGGCTGTGAGACTGCACTTGGTGCAAGATGGTTGGAAAATTCTGTATGAACCTCGTTTTCAGGACACCTTTGAAGACAAGAGAATTGAACAAATGGCAATATTCTTAATGGAACCTTTATTTCCATATATCGGGTTTGTACAATATGGGAGTTAACAATACCTGAGGTCATAGCTTGCATACAGTCTGGATACCTCTATAGGCTCTGGCTCTTCTTCAGACTCACTGAAGTCTGAAACCTCACTGTCGCTCTCTACAGGGATGGCTGGAGGTGTAGCTAGATCCTGATTAATATTAAAGGAAAAAAACTCAATCAAACTTTTAAGTGATTTGAATTGTGCAAGTTTCTTAAAATTCAGTGCATGTAGTTCAAAACATTATGATATGCGTGTCATGTGTAAGAATTTCAAAAACAGCAAATTATTTGTAAAAAAATGTAAAAAGTAACAGCTAAGGGCTATAACCCAAAACAAAGTAAATTATATTTGTATATGTTATCATGTCAGGGCAGCACGGTGGCGCAGTGGTTAGCACGTCCGCCTCACAGCAAGAAGGTCCTGGGTTCGATTCCTGGCGCTTCTGTGTGGAGTTTGCGTGGGTTTCCTCCGGGTACTCCGGTTTCCTCCCACAGTCCAAAAACATGCACAGTAGGCTAATTGACTGTTCTAAATCACCCCTAGGTGTGAGTGCGAATGGTTGTGTGACTGATGGCCCGGCGAGCTGTCCAGGGTGTACCCCGCCCTCGCCCAGAGTCGGCTGAGATGGGCGCCAGCCTCCCCGCGACCCTAATTAGGATTAAGCGGTTCAGAAAATGAATGAATGTTATCATGTCATAAGTTACTAGCTGCAACAGTCTAGTTATCTTTACTTATTCCTCTTTAGTTTACTTTTACTCACTACACTTTAACTATACAGTATTACAAATTATAGTTCTCACCCAAATGTAAGACTTCCCCAAACTGTTTGCCACAAAGCTGGAATCAAGAAGTTTTGTACAGTTTTGTCTTTGTTTGCTGTAGCATTACACTCATGTATTCATTCAATTTCTTAGCCGCTCAATCCTAATTAGGGTCATGGAGACCATCAGAAAATGGATGGATGGACAATACTTATCCTTAACTGCTTTACTGCGGGGAGGCTAGAGCCCTTTCTAGACGATTTTGGACGAAGGCGAGGTACACCCTAAACGGCTCACCAAACCTTCACAGAGCCAACAAAGACAAACAACCATTCGCAATCACATTCAAACCTAAGGGGACTCAAGAATATCCAATTAGCCTAATGTGCATGTCTTTGTTCTGTGGGAGGAAACCAGAGTACTCGGAGGAAATCTACGCAAGCGCGGGGACAAAAAGCTCACAAAGAAACACCCTCGCCGGGCATGAGTGCTCAAACCTAGGATCTTCTTGCTGCGAAGCAGAAGTGCTAACCACTACGCCAACATTCTGCCCCATACTATAACTTCACAGTTAAAAACATGCATTAATGGGTTAATTATGTATTAATTCTAGGTCTTTTTTTTTGCTAAATCTTATAAGCAATATAGTGAACAGATTCAAGTTAAATAGGCACTAAATTCTCAACGGATAAAAACTTACCTCCTTTGAGTTTGACTCTGTCATCTCCAGATGCTTCTCAAACAAGAATTTAATCGTTCTGTACACCAGTTCATACTGCTCCTATAGATAAAAAAAGACAAGGCAAACAACTGAGGAATCAAGTTTATTCATCAGCATTGTGGTGGATGTGGAGTTCTCCCAAGTACAACATTTCATACCGATAGTAACCCAAGATCAGGATTAAACAGGGTTCCTTGAGGTCTGAGGCACCAATGCTACCAGTGCACTGTCATGTGGTCATCAACATTTTCTTTGAGAAAGGAGAAACAAAATGAGGCTTTACCTTAGTCTGGACTATGGAGGGTCTCTGGGTTCTCATGTCCTGCACCAGTTCAAAGATGTTGAAATCCTCTGGTATCATCTAAGATTGGTGGAAACCGAAATGTTAATAATTTGGAAGATTCTTGTGGGTTGTTCAGGTCATTAGGTAAAACTAAAAATGCTTGCACCACTAAAGGAGTTTGAAAGAGAGTGGCCTTACTTGTTTTTTCAGTAGGTTCCAAGTGTAGTCAATGACACACAGTACCCCAGTTCTTCCACAGCCAGCACTGCAAATCCCCATCAATACCAAAATTAGATTAACAAATCAAAAAGCACTATACCCCTTCAAGTCTTTTGGACATCTGACCAACACATCCATATGTGTTTTGTGAATACCTAATTCCAGATTTAGTCCCCTACTGCCATTAAAATAGTCTCTGTTTTTCTGAGAAGGATTTCCACCAGATTTTGGAAAGTGGCTCCTGAATGTTGTGTTCATTCAGTCATAAGAGTGTTAGTGAAGTTACACACTGCTTTTAAGTGAGCCTGGCTGGGGCACAGTTGGCGCACCAGTTCATCCCAAAGGGGTTCAGTGGGGTGGAGATCGGGACACTTGAGGTCTTCCACGCCAACCTTAGCAAACCAAGCTTATTTTCATTCGACAGGAGCACTGTGATGCTAGAACATATTTGAGCCCAGTAAAAAAAAAAAAGTATTGTAATGCTACAGAATGCATACACAAATAAAACTGAGTGCTCCCAACAGTTTGGGAACAGCCCACATATCGGTGTGATAGTCAGATTTTTTGACCCTTAACTCGGTTTAACATCAACTGTATTAATTAAAATTATAATGAGTGTGACACCTGCATACTTGGTTCTTTTGTGCAACCAACTGTTCCTTTAACTGGGACTCAAGCTGTGTCTAATTTTGGTTGGATTTGCATTTGGTTATGTTTGCAGTTCCCTGTTTTACCATGATAATGAATCTACACAGTGAGACAACTGAAACACATGTGATGTGTACATGAGGTAAATAACATGAACTTGTTTGCCTGGTGTGAATGTTAAAAGATATTACAGAGTGGATTGGCTGGAAACAGACAATCTTATTTCATTATTCATGCCTCACATTGTCAAAACACTTACACAGGTTAACACACAAGAGCTCAAAAATGTTTGAATG
Organism: Neosilurus hyrtlii; assembly: GCA_028564935.1. Lineage (NCBI taxonomy): Eukaryota > Metazoa > Chordata > Actinopteri > Siluriformes > Plotosidae > Neosilurus > Neosilurus hyrtlii. The sequence goes on from JAOUQZ010000017.1 coordinate 18,174,220, forward strand.
ATTCAAGAAATCATAAAGAAAACCAGCGAAGCACAACTGTGATGTGGTGAAATTGAACGACAGGAAACTTGATATAAAGGGCTTGATCTAGGAAATGAGGAAGGAGGATGTAACCTTGTTGATCTGGACTAGGATTCTATAGGGCCAATGCAATGGTCATTCATATTTCTGCAGTCTGGAAGGCCCCTAATATCCCTTGAGGCCAGCATTACTGGTCTCTTGAGTTATACTGTGGGTTTTCTCCTCTGTGAATGTAGCCCCTGACTCAAATTCAACCAGTCATTGATTGGCATTCCATTAGAGTCATAGCACCTGATGTTCCATGGGAAAAAAGGTGAGGCATGTGGCTGATACAGGAAGTACAGATTGTATTCCACCCATGTAAGAAATCCAGGACAGTCCACTGGTTCCCTGAGCAGAAGGTCCTCAAGAAGCAACTGATCTCCAGGCTGGCACGTTCTACGTTAGACTTGGGATGGTTACTCCACAAGACCTCCAGTTTCTCCAGACTTCAAGAAGATTATGATATCTAAATATATGTTTCAAAGTAAGCTCTGCTAAGTGGTGGAAAGAGCTGGCGAGAGCACGAGAACCAGTCTAGGATGACAAGAAGTAAGGTAGTATTGGGGGATTTGTGGAGATCTGTGATGAAGTTCAGTAATATGTGGGACCAGGCGCATAAAGGTGTGAGAGGTGAAATAAGTTGCACAGGATGAAATGTGGTCATGGACGTAGGAACACATGTTGGACAACAGTATTAACGTAAAGCAGCTTGTAAGAAGGGACAAGGTACAGAATCATACTGATTTCCTGAGCAAATACCCATGTGATGATTAATAAAAGTAGGACAGCAGTAGGATGGACTCTGAATGGAAGGGCTGCGCGTGATGTCCATAAAACAAGCCTTGGTAATTTTGGAACAAGGTAAGCCGGACAATGCGAAATTAAACTGTACCCACCAGGCTTTAGGTTCTTGGTGGTTTGGAGGTACACAAGTGATCCACTTTTGAGATCCATAAACACAGTAAATGAGTCTGCAGTGCAATTTGTTCCTTGCCAACATGACAGCCAACAGCTTCAGATTACTGATGTCATAATATTGCTTCGAAGTGTTGTGAAAGAACAGCTCTCATCCCTGACTCAGAGGCAGCCACCTCCACAATACCAGTTTGGTGGAATCCAGATACGCAATATGAATGCTGTGGCCAACACATTCTTGAGTTGTGCTGAAATGTCTCCTTGGCTGCAGTGCTCTTTTCTGGGCTTTATTTCAGGAGGCTGTGAAGGGAGTGCCTAGAGGGTCATAACCTTGAATGAGTCTCCAACAGAATTTGCAGACCCCAGGAATCACTGTTCTCTGTGTGGGACATACAGATACTGATGTCACCTAAGTTGGGTTCATATTTACGCCATTCTGGTCAGTGATGTAGCCCAGAAAGGAAACAGTAGTGATGTGGAATTCACAGTTCTTACCTTTGATTTTGACTGTTAGCTGATTCTACAAAAAACGGGACAATACTCTTCATTTGCTCCATGTGACTTACTAAGGAGGGTAATTAAATCAGGATATCATCAATGTATGCTATTACAAACCACCCCAGGATGTCCCTCTGCCATCGTCGCCGGAGGTTCTCTCACTACAAAGGTTCTTGTAGCTGCAGAAATTCAGCTGGGGCAGACGAGAGGGCGACCCTCCATTGTGTGAGGCAGCTAAAGACGGAGCTCTCTGAGGACCTCTGCATTCAGAGCCTTTAGGAATGTGGCTCTTAACACAGCCTCATTCAAACAGTTCCTTGTTGCTAGCATGTGGAAGTGGAGCTCATACTTCACAGCTCTTGAATGTTTGGCTTAACTGTGATATACAGCATCATTCTAATCCGGTCAGAGACATCCTCTTGAGTGGAAAAATAGAGGGCAGACTGGGGCAGGGATCCCTGACATTGTACAGCTCTGTCAATAAGTAATAGGATCTGGCAACAAGTGGGTTCATGGGTGGGGTTGGTGCCAGTGGTGCAGGAAGTGGGGGGAAAAAACCTAAGCAAGGGCCTTAGTGAACTGATGTGGTTTGTTGTCCATCTCTTGGATACTCTGCTGATGTTTCCCTATCAACTGTCTATTTACTGGAGAGTCCAGCGACTATGTCATTCCCCTACATTAATATTAGATGGTAAAATATTTGCCCACTTAAAAAGCAGACATGGATACAAATTTGATTCCGTTCTTTTAATAAACTGCTCCGACAAGCAGTCCAAAAAAGTCAAAATGCAAACAACGCTAGTCCCAAATTCAAACATGTATAAAAGCAGAGCAATAGTAGAACCACAATAGTTATAACTAGAATGCACGCTTGTTAAGTCAGATGCTAAGGGTGTTTCATATTTTCTGTGTGTGTGTGTGTGTGTGTGTGTGTGTGTGTGTGTGTGTGTGTGTGTGTGTGTGTGTGTGTGTGTGTGTG
>JAOUQZ010000017.1:18176774-18189893 GCA_028564935.1 Neosilurus hyrtlii
ACATACACACACACACACACACACACACACACACACACACACATATATACATACATTCAAAAAACAGATAATGTCAAACAGCAGTGCCGCAGTGTTATAAATGCAAGTGTGATCTTCTTTACCAGGACATTCAAATCTCTTTGAGAACATATGGAGCTCTCAAAAAAGTAAAATGACAGTAATGTGCACAAAAAGTTGACAAATAGTGGTAATTATATTGGGGCATCTTTTGACTTACAAAATAAATGTAAAAAATGAAATAATTTTGAAATGCTTCATTAAACAGTTATGAAAAATGTATGCATGTGTCATACAGCTGACAGTCTCAGTCATAGGCTTGTGGTTTTTTATGCTAACCAGAAACTAGGACTGAAAATTATTTGAGAAGCAGCCTTTTTGAACTTCTTCATCAAACCAAGATTCAGCACATGTCCTGTCAGCATTTCCGGCTTTATATTAAAAATTACCTAAACATCTCAAGACAAAAATATTTCAGTATTTTTTAGAGTTTCGAAAGCATTGCAAACTGCGTTTGGCTTCTGCGCTCACTGCGAACTCTGGCTTGACTGACAGACCTGTGTGTCTAATTGGCCAACCACCTGCACGCATTTCCTTTGTAACTACAGCACGCAAGCCATAAAAGGGCAGATTCAGGGTCTGCTTCTTGTGTAACCACAAAGGGGATGTTTTTTTCTGTTATATTTTACTTTTCACCGGCATTCAACTACACTTCACCTGCAGTGGATGCAGATGGGCACGTCGCATCGCTCCTGGAACAAACGCATGTCCTGCAGCATATCCAAAATGGGGGGGATGGAGTCTGGTATACCATGATCAGGCCAGTTCATATAGTGCAGCTGCTTCAGTGTGCGAGATGACTGGGGGAGAAATAGCATTGCAAATGTTTATGCTACTCATGCACTCTAGAGCACTGAATAACAAAAAAAATAGTTTTTTGGGTATGATGCAAGTACTTACATTATTAAACGTCACCCTCAGGGTTCTTACTAAATAGTCTCCTTTGTTCTTTTCTGACTCCTGCACAAGATACACGAACAGAACATTTTAGCACTTGGTAAAGTTTTCACCTTCAAGTGTTGCAGTGAGCACAATGCACTTAACCATGTAGCTGCACTTTTCATTGCTCAGCAAAATTTTGAATTATTAGCTACAATTTATACAGGCAAAGAACTAAACAGGACAGAAATTACTTCCCTACAGCTGCCCCATCATGGACACTCAAAGCTGTTCCTCTGCAGAGTCACTACGACTTTAATTTATGTTCAATGTTAGGAAGTGATTTCAAAAGAATTACCATAGTTTCAGCTTTGTCTTTAATTTTCCGGGTTTTAAGGAACTTAAAGGTTGAGATTATGGTCTTATCAGCTACATAAACGATGCAAGTTTTGCTGCATTTCTTAACACCAGGACAGGAAATGTGGTGTGAGTGAGTCAGGAAGTGTCACTTACACAAACTATCTTAAATGGTTCACACACGAACACGTCCTCCATCGTTTCAGGCCAGTATCGTTCACACTTTTTCTAAATGACAAAGACTTCATGTTCAAGCTTTATAGAGTAGATGCTAACCTTTTTTTTTACGTGAAACCATAGAATGTACAAGCATGTCACATTAAAGCTAAAAAAAGAGACCCATTTATGATACTTATAATTATATTTAATAATACATTAGAATAAATAATAATTAAAAATACATTGTAATAAATATTGATGGTAAGTTGTAGCACGGGTTGTTAGAGCTTACCCTTCCCATTTCAAATTCCCTGCAAGCCATCACGATGACCTGAGGGAGGGAGAGAGAGAGAGAGAGAGAGAGAGAGAGACAGACAGACAGACAGACAGACAGACAGACAGACAGACAGACAGACAGAGAGAGAGAGAGAGAGAGAGAGAGAGAGAGAGTTTTCTCAGGATTTTAATAAATTTATGTAAAATTATAAAGGGGCTCCCATATAAATTAGAAAAAAAAAGTTAATGTCTCACTTGCACATTGTATTCCCAAAGCATCCTCCAGAAGTCCAGGACTGTGTGTGGCAGTGGGCCTTGAGTAGCAATATACTCCGTTGGCCCCAAAACTCCCTGCAATAAGTCAGATATAAAGCAGATGAAGAATTCATAGCATCCGTCTATTTAATTATAAAGAAATTGCTTAATCCTGCTTCTTATCCAACACTTGGTGAAGGTGTGGTCCATACTGAGAAGCTCACCTGTCCATCTCAGGGTCAACATTCACACTCACACCTACAGGCAATTTGGAACAACCAATAGGCCTATTCACCTAATTTTAACATCTTTGCACTGTGGGAGGAAACCTGAGTACCCAGAGAAGACCCTCACAAGAATGGCGAGAACATGCATACTCCATAAAGAAACTCGCCAAGCCCAGGACTCGAACCCAGGACCTTCTCACAGTGAGGCGGAGGTGCTAACCACTACGCCACCATGCCATGCCGGAATTCATACCTGATACATATGACAGGTTTCATAGTGAATCTTATACTGCATTACGTTACATCTGTTTTTTTTGTCTTTATAAAGTAAGTCATAAAATCGTCCTTTCTACATTATTACTTCGTCATCCTGGAACATCTCACGCAAAACTGTCCAGCTGTTTGATTCAGATATATACAACATTCATTAAGCAAAATCTGCTCCGTTTTCATTTTCATTCATTCATTCATTCGTCGAACTGCTTAATCCTACTAGGGTGGCTATCTCAGCCGACACGGGGCAAACGTGTGGTACACCCTGACCAGCTTGCCAGACCATCGCACGCGGCAACACACACAACCACTGACACTCATGTTTTCTTTGTCATGTTGCTTTTAATTTTAAATAGTATTTAGTTTTTGGTCTCATACCCGGATGAAATTGGCGTTGATGTAGTCTGTGTCATTTTTGCAGGTATTAAGTGAGAGCTTCACTCTGCTGTGGTCAACTGTGGAGAAACAAAATCACTGAAACCTCTTTACCATGATCAGAGGGGAAGATAGTTACAGTATTAACAAAAGCAGTGACTCAGACTGAGTCACTGTCAGTAATAGTAGCAAAAGAGAATGTGCCACTTACATGGAAGAATGTCCTTATATCTGTTCTTCTTCCCGTTCTCCTGCTTCTCAGCAGTTTTAGTGGAATAGGTCTTCTCTGTGCGGTACTTTGTGGACTGCCTCTTCAGTTTCTAATTAGGAAAACACAAAAACAGTGCATGTTTTATTCAGCGTCTACATAGTGTTTTATGCAGTGTAATTATTTGTTATTTCACCTACTAAAGTTTTACTTAGCTTAAGTGTTTTAGTTGATTTTAATTAACTTGGTTAACTGAGCTATGTTTTTCATAGTGTAGTAATCATAGGCGTAAACACAAGACCAGCTGTACTCGGTAAGCAAATGATACAGGTACATGGTTGGTTTATGTAATATTGTTTTTTACAGCTTAGTAAATATGCACATTTTACTTACATTCGCAAGTTGTGTTTTGCACAGTCAGGTTAACTCAGTGTGCTTATGATAGCTTAGTTATGTTTTATTTACCAATAAGGATATTTTACTTAGCTTTGTTATGTTTTGCTTAACAATATGCATGTTTTACTTGGATTAGGTGTCTACATGTTTAGCTTAGTAATGTATTACTTAGCTTAAGTTTGTTTTGCTTAGCTACACCCTTAACCATCCCCCTTTAAATTACTTTGGAGGAAACAAAACGTCTGTCAAATGCATCAACAAGAAATTAAGTTCAACATTACATTTTTACCCTGAAAGGCAATGATATAGATTTGTCTTTTTTTAACCTACAGCAGTGTTTCTATCGACAGTACGTTTGAATTTTTTCGAAGGTCATCTTATTTTTCTCATGGTTTCCCCCTTTTTGAATGTACTGTCTTACAATCTGTACCACCAGTGTTTCATGCTTGAGGTTTGAACGTCATGTACATGAAACTGTTTTTTGCATGCCTAAGAGCAACTGTTTCCCCTTAGTTTGTTTGTCTCACTAGAGAAAGACCATCGTAATTTGATAACTTTCCAACCACAGCTCACTTCTAAAGCAGTGCACTATGGGAGGAACTCCTCAAGTGTGTCTTTACCAGCAATATGATGCTTACTTACCGGCTGATAAGCCATCATTTAACATTCACACAATTACTGCATTTTACAGTAATTGTGTCAATTACTGTCAATTTACATTAACTTTTTGGTCGAAGGTTACAGATACGCATGTTGTCATTGCAGAATAATTCAGTTCTTCATTCACACAGGTTTCGTGCGATCTAATTCAGACGGATCCAGTTTGGCAGAATTATTACCTCAGGGTTAAGGGAAGTGCATTCCTTTTTTACACCATGTGTTTTACACCAGTGTGAATAAAAAGGCAGTATTCTATGTAGACAGTATTTTGGGCAGCACTTCCCAATCGGAAGGCAGCTGCCCACTGAGATGCCTAAATTTGGCCAGTCTTGAAAAGCAGCAGAATAAGTATTTTTCTTAGCCAAAGGCAGTCCTCTCGTTTTATTTTGCCGGGTGACACACTTTAGGCTGTACTAGTTGTGGTTCTAGAATTTGTTCAGATGCAGATGTGTCTGCAGGCGGCACCTTGGGAATGAAGCCTCATTTTAAAATTTACTGCTTTTAATTCGCTTGTCAAATTCTCTCCATACTGTGGTCCAGGCTAAAGGACATCATCTAAACTCAAACTCCAGTAGATGGATCTACACACCATTGATTGGCTCTCTGTTGGTACCAGAAGGTCTGTATTAACCTTTACATTGATTTATTTCTCAGATTTATTTATTATAAGTGACTAACAAATAACCAGAGTACAATCCAAGCCAGATAAATGCTAGTACAGAACCAAAACTGCAGAGCCGCTGCTGCAATCAGACAAGCAACGTTCATTTAACACGAAGTGATTTTAGTAGCAAAGCAAGGTAGACTTTCAGGGGCAGAGTTAAGATGAAGTGAAAGGTGGACTGAGTGCACTCAGTTTTTATTAGTGTGTCTGTGTAAAGGAGTCTCGTTCATTTTGAAATAGGGCGTTACTGTAACATATTGAGTAACTAACAACTTTTTTAGTTTGAAACATCACCGGGGCTGTCTGAATACAGAACAAAAGTTCTCTAGGATGTCTCGTGCTAATACTACTTGATTTTGAATTTATGGCAAAGCTGTATATAACTAATAGAATTAACAATAATCGTGAATTTGCACTAAAAGAAGAGACAACCAACGTTTAATTTACAGATTAAAGTAGGGCCGGAGGCATCGTTTTTTAATTTAGAGTTGAATTTCATTTAAAACGGGAAACAACTGGAAAATGTTTGTACTTCCGAACTACAAAAAAACAAAAGAAAAATACAAAAAGGTCAAATTCTGGGTCAGCTGTTACACAAACTTGTCCATGCCATCTCAGGTGTACACCCAGACAGGGACATAATCTTACAAATTCCAAATATTTCGGAACGCGTATAAATACAGTCAGGTCCATAAATATTTCGACAGCCACAGAGGTGTTTTTAGCTCTTTCCCACAGTGAACTTGAGTTAAACTTGTTGTAAGTTAATCCCTGCCTGGTCTGGAACCTGCAACTCCAATCGAATGCTCGAATTCTTCCCTGGTGGTGCTCAGGAAGGCCTGGAAGCTGTTTTCAGTTCCTGCTTGTACTCGGTGCATTTGCCTTCAGTTTTGCCTTCAGCAAGTGAAATGCATGCTCAGTTGGATTCTGACTACACCATGGATCTCATACCAATGGGCTTCGAAGAATTTCAATGAGTTTGAGCAGATGAGAGCCGTCAGATGATGGTGGCTCAGTAGTTAAGGCTCTGGATTAGTGACCAGTTCAAGCCGCAGTGCAAACATTCTACCGCTGCAGCACCCTACTATGGCATCACTTCGTCATGTCTAATGATGGTGTTACGCACTGAAACGCAAGCCCCATGTTGGAGTGCCAGTCTCTTCCGCAACCGGTACAGGTGAAGGATGGGGAAACCTGAACAAAACTTATCTCTGCTTTCATTTTACTATCTTTTCTGCCAGTGTGTCATTTCGGGCGCTCTTGGCCTTCCTGACACCTTTCTGCACTGCCAGCCGCCACACCCTCAACTGGTCAGTTGAATAAATGAAATTAAAAAAAAAGCAAATTAAAAAAAAAATAATAACCTGTTGCGACGTCATTGTTTTTCTTTACAGGGGAAATAATTCTTCATCCACCACCCCTGGTTTCTGTGCCCTTCTCAGCCTTTGAGGTTCTTGAACTCGCGACTGTGTACTTTCTTTTCTGAACATACCAAATAGTTGACTTGGCCACACCTACTGTTTGTGCCATCTTTCCGATCAGATTGTTTTTAATCTTCTAGCGTGATGACGGATTGATTTACTGCCAGTGACAGCTGTTTGGATTTCAAATTGAGATCCAAGAGCACTACATTCCAGATGCATACGCCACACCTGAAATTAACTCTACATTCTTTCATTTTTAATCTGCGTACTTGTGTAATTAAAGTAATGAGAGAATAACCTACATCTTGTCGGGAAGTAGCGGAACAGCTAATCACATTTAATGGCATGTAATTAAAAAATGCAGTAATTCATGTATCATTAATCTGATTTTTGTTGTTAGAAACCTCAAATCAAAGGTGATAGTCTAAAGCCTGAGATCATTTTCATTACTTAATTTCCAACTGCTATAATTTTACAAACTTTTTTTAAATACTTTTATTTTTCTGCTGATGATATAAGTTGTAATGAAACTTGTATTCATTTAGAAAAGAATTAAAAGAGGGCGGCACGTTGGTGTAGTGGTTCGCATGTCTGCCTCACAGCAAGAAGGTCCTGCGTATGTTCTCGCGGTGCTTGCATGGGTTTCCTCCAGGTACTCTGGTTTCCTCCCAAAGTCCAAAGGCATGCACATTAGGCTAATAGTTCCATAAATGTTCCAGTTTCACCCTAGGTGTGAATGTGAATGGTTGTGTACGTGTTGCCCTGGCCCTGGTCTGGCGAGCTGTTCAGAGTGTACCCTGCCTTCGCCCAGTGTAGGCGGTGATAGGCACCGAGCTCCCCGCAACCCTAGTAGGATTAAGCGGTTTGGCAAATGAGCAAATGAGAGGGAGAATGAGGATTTAAAAAAGGGGAAGTTTCCCTAGTGGACCCCAATCTACACATGTATGACCTTCTTGCACCTTTTTAGGCCCCAAAGAATCTCTATTTATACTAACAACACTGATAACAGATGATCAGATAAAAATAAAGAAAATACCTTTGTTGATTACAATATCACAAAAAGAAAGAAAAGAAATATATCTAAGACTTCTCTGACCACACTGGCCACCACTAATTCTTTGCGAGGACGCTTCCTGAAAAGAGACAGAAGTAATTCTGGTTATATCTTCTTTGAAAACATCATTGCTCCTGGGTTAAAATTTCCCCCGAACATTCTTAGAACATTGAATGGCAACAAAAAGATGATGGATTCAAGATGTATTTTTTATGAAGAATTTCTGTGGTTGTAAATATTGCTTCTTAGAAAGATGGCTCAAGCTGAGAGACAAGAAACCAAAGAAACTCTTTGTTGTCTGCAGGCATACTCGTGTCTACAGATCATGAGCCGTCCTTTCAAACTTTGTTCCAAACTTGTCTCTACTGAAGTCAAATGACAGAATTGTGCCAGTGATTTTTTCCCCTCCTTGTACGGTATGCTGTAAGAACTTAATGTCCTTTTTCATTTCTAATAGATTGATCTATCTGAAGTATGTCTTCTGATCCATTTTACTGCCTTTCTGTGTAAACAACATAGAACAGTGTTTCAAAAATAAAGAGAAACAATAACCTAAAACAAAAAAATTTAAACACAAAAAGTGTGTCCAAGTCTATGTTAGGTTGTGTTGTACACTCAACCCTCGATTTACTGGACAAAAAGAGGGAAGCACTGGTCCGGTTTTGCCGATTGTCCATAGCTTCCAAGAATGGTTCAGAAGTGGGTAATAACAACAATTTCATTACAGAAAAATAGGGGAAAATGCTACATATGTATATACAACCACATCATCCAATGCGACACTACTGTATACACACTGACGCACGCGCCAACTAACGGCCGACAGCGGCTTGCGTCTGCCTTTGTTGACCGCCGACCCCTCCCGGACAGATTCGGCTACTCCAAACTTTGTCTGCAGCTTCCGATATCCATTAAATAGGGGTCTGTAGAATCAAGTGTCGAGTGTATTGCGTTATAAAACTAGAAATGTATGAGCACATGTGACACATTAAAGGAAAATCGAACAAAGTTGCTTAGTAAACAGTATGAGCCACTAGAACATTGGATACATTTATTCATTCATTTATTTCCTATAGCGCTTATTTATTGTTGGTTGTAGGTTAGCTACAACTGGGCGAAAGGTGAGGTGCAGCCTGGAAAGATGGTTGGTATATCAAAGAGACAGATCCATTTCCCATCTATAGGCAATTACAGAGTAGCCAGTTGATCTGTCCTGCATGTTTTTGGATTGTGGATAGAAACCAGATCACCCAGAGCAGAGCACCTTCACCCAAAAAGGGAGGCCCCAGTTTACCAGCAGAACCTGATTTCTGCGAGACGAAAAGGTAGTCACTTTTGCCTTGGAATTGAAACTGTAAACTTATTTAATTGTACTAATAGGATGAGCACCTTCTTCCAAAAGATTGTTTTGAAATTTTGTCCTTGTTCACCATCATTTTGTAAAGGCCCGGCAAAGCATCTTAGGGGAGGAGACTCAGCATTTGGTGATGTCCACCGGCTCCAGACTTCAGACAGGGACAGAGACTGATTTAAAGCCAAGTTTAAATTAAGTGTGTTAGTTTGTCCAATTACATTTGAGCCTGTGAGAATAGACGCTCGATGTGTTAAAATGGCTGTAATTCCAAAATAGCGTAATATAATACTTCTGTTAAACCCCTCAAATTACAGCTGAAAGTCTACAGTTCTTTATCTTTGTGGTGGTGAAAAAATTGTGACTCTACTTATGGACCTACGGCAATGCAGCCTGATATGCAATACACTGTATGTTCTGACACCTTGATATCTGATGTACTAGCCTTCACTCCCCACACGTATCAGTGAGCCTTGGGCACCCATGACACTCTTGTCAGTTGACTGATTTTCTGTCCTTGGACCATTTTTGATAGATAATTACCACTGCATACCACGAACACCCAACAAGACCTGCGGAGACGACATGGCCCTGATCATTCATAGCATTTATAACATTAAGTGAATAACATCGATTGTCTTGTTGTTACAGTGTATTCGGCAGAAGCTGAAGAGTAAATTCTAAAAAGTTGATGTGTTAGAAGCAGGAAAAATGAGCAAACATGAAGATCTGAGTGACTTCAACAACGGCCACACTGTGATGGCTAAATGATTGAGGCTATTCATTTCCAAAATGGCAGGTCTTGTGGGGTTTTCTTGGTATGCAGGGGTAAGTACCTATCAAAGGAATTCATTCGTATGAATGTTTTTTTTTTGTTCTAAAGAAATGAATGTTTTTATGCTGCGTTATTTTGGGAATAACCTAGGAGATACTGTCTACTTGTGAACATGCAGTAGATTTGTGTATAATGGTGGAAATAAAAGACAAGCAGTTAAGTTCTCTTTTCGAGACAGTTCCCTTCACTCCCAGAAGAGGAAGTCTATATTAAAAGAGTTAAGCCACACATTTAGTCAGCAGCTGGCTAGCATAAATGAATTCTTGACATTTTCCCCTTTTGGCCAGTTATATGAGGCTGACACACAACACACACACATATACACACATTTAGGAATTTCACTGTCTAGTTGTAGGAAGTTAATGCAACTAGACTTATTTCCTCTAATCAGATTAAAATTTTACTATTAATTCTCTCAAATCTTCTTCTCTTGACTGGTAAACAATCACAGAGACTGTCTTGTCTGAAAGTTGACATTTTTAAGACAATCCACCGACGCTGTCGTATATAACCTCCCTTTTTAAGAAAACCCCATCTATATAACACTTTCACACCAGAAGCCAGTTTACAACCAGCCATACCAACAAACACTGACGTAAAGAACTCACCAAGAACTCGACAGCATAGTGACCATCTTCATAATCCGATGTGGCCTCTTTGTTGGCAATTTGAGCTAGGAATCTCCTCAAGATCTCAGTTTGGAGATCCATGGTGCGACTCGTCCCCCAGCAGTGCCCTCTGTCATGTCACATGGCTTTGAGGGCTCCAGTGGCTTGGACACTTGCCGTCTATCTGCCTGTCTCACTTTCTTAACTTTTCTCACGCTTTACTGTCTGCTTCTTTCAGTCTTTCTTTCTCTTTCTTTACGCACCCTGTCTGTCATCACTCTCTTCAGTTGCGAATGTTGCCCAAGTTTTGAGGAACCTGAGTGCAGAAGCACTAGATGGGCTGTCGTCACGGAAGCTTGTCAACAGGTTTCTGTGGTCAGAACAGAAATACCACCACGGCTGTCATCTCTGCCACTCTATTGCTTACTTGCTCTATTTTCTTCCTTTGCTTCTCTCACTAGTCTTTTCTCTGATCTCACTCTCTCTCTCTCTCTCTCTTGCTGCCGCTCACTCTCTCTCTCTCTCTCTCTCTCTCTCTCTCACACTCTCTCACTCTCATTCTGTCCAAGTGACACTCTGTTACTGGGTCCTAGAGCCGCCCCGGCACAGGAAGCATGCAGTGGGTGTGATTTTGTTTTTGTGTCTGATACAGAGCATGTAATGGAGAGAAGGAATCTGCCATGGCACTCAGCAGGCAGCTGAAGTTGCACAGCCTGTTGGACGACACTCAGGGTGCTCTGGGTGACATTCAGGGAGTAACTGAAGAAGGAACATGTCAAACAGATGGCTGTAATAGATGTCATTGTTTTCTTGCCTACTATATATTTGAATTACAAACACCCACATGCTTTTATGAATGGTTGGTTATAGAATTGATGTATGGACACACAAGAAAACCAGTTCCAGGTTTATCAAGCAGAAAGTCTGACCGGGTTCGGGTCGGTTTTTAATGCAAACAAAGTCCTTGTTTTGGCTCCATCTATGGGGTATATTTGGAAGTATTCCACAGATGAAAAAATTAGTTTCATGGTTGAGCGCATCGTTTTATAAAAATTGTATACCTCAAAAGTTCAAATTAATGTACTTTTTTTCTTTATTGTTTACTTTTTTGAGGTATACACCGCACTTTACATGAACCTACATGTAAAAGTGTATGTACTGTAGCAAAATTGGAAAGGAACCACTTTACACTTTGGCCCCTGTTATTGATCCCAGGTGAATTGCATAGCCTACTGTTACTATATAGTAACAATTATTATTATTATTATTATTGTTGTTGTTGTTGTTGTTATTCACTCATTCGTTCATTTTGTAAACCGCTTAATTTTAAATAGGGTCGCGCGGAGGCTGGCACCCATCTCAGCTGACTCTGGGCGAGGGCAGAGTACACCCTGGACAGCTCGCCAGGCCATCACAGGGCAGAAACACGCAGACGGCAATCCAATAGCCTACTCTTTACGAATCACAGCAATGGTTCTTTTACATGCCTCTCACAATGGACAGTGAGAGACATGGCCGGCCTTTGATAACCCAGTTAGCTGCACTGGAGGGTATCATCATCATCATCATCATCATCATCATCATCATCACTGTCATAATTGTTGTTGTTATTATTATTGGTAGTACTGGCACTTATAATAATTATATTATATAATAAATATTATAATAATTGTAAATAATTCTACTGCTGCTACCACAGTAATGATATGGATACTAAACAATTGGTGGCTGAACACCGCTGCACAAAAGACCTCACCAAACAAATAAGGCAAAAACTTAAGGTACCTCTGACTCCATCCTAACTACAGAATGATGGTACATCAAGATCAAATTGAAGTTTAAGCTTAAACTGGGGCATTTTAACACATTCAAGTTCTTGGTGTTAAACCACAATGGTTCAAGGTCATGTTGGAAGGTAAAGTTGTGGAAACCTTTGTGGATTGAAACAGGATTTCTTCTATATAATCTTCCTGCATTTGTCTTGATCTGCCCTGACTACAACCATGACAAGTCGCCCAGCTCATAAAAACATTCTCACGTCATGATGCTACCACCATTATTCTTCACTGTGAGCATGATGTTTCCAAGGCGATGGGAGACGTTGGGTTTCCACAAAGACCGTACGTTGTTGAAGGGCCAGGGTGACACACAGGCTAAAAAATAAATAAATCAAAATCAGTGATTACTAAATGTTAGAGCTATTTATATGTGTGAGCACAGAAAAAAAGGTTGCTGCTCTTCATGCTTATGATGCAAAAAGGCCAGTAGAAAGCTGAGGTGGGTTTGCCTTACATCCTGTTTCTGAGGACTGCATAGAAACAATGCATTTACACAATGAGGGTCCTATACCTAGCACTTATTTTTCAAGGTAAGTGGTTTACTCTTTGTTTTAAGTTATATAGGGGTATGAGTAGACATTTCACATCGGGGGTGCTGAATTTTAAAAAAGCAGATGTGAAATATGCTACACTGTATTATCATGTTAGCGACAAAAGAAACCTGAATGTCGGATGCAGCAGCATCCTCAACACCGCTACATCCTGCATCTTTGTTTTAATTAAATATTTGTCATATCCGTGTGTGCGTGTGTGTGTGTGTGTGTATATATATATATATATTAGCAATATATAGCAGTATATTCAATACAATACTATATTTTATAAGAGAAAACAGTCAGGTTTCCTTATGCAGTCCAAATACATGCACATTCGGCTAATTGGCTGTTCCAAGTGTGAGTGTGAATGGTTGTACGTGTGTTGGCCCTGCAATGATCTGGAAAACTGTTCAGGGTGTACCCTGCCTTTGCCCAGTGTGGCTGAGATAGACTCCTGCCTCCCTGTGACCCCAATAGGATTAAACAGTTCAGCAAAGGAGTGAGTGAATGAGGTCCAATACTACTACTACTAATAATAATTTCAACCATTTTAAACAGCTTCTATCAATACTTCTGCATTTAAAGCATTTTTTCTTCTTTACATGTATCATCCATATGTGCACAACCCCCCCCCCCCCCCCCCCCCCCCCCCCCCCCCCCCCTCGC